>BLKR01006396.1:0-58225 GCA_011170035.1 Teleogryllus occipitalis
ATGCATCTGATTTATAAAAATACATAAAACACCAGCACTCAACAAATAAATTCAAGTATTATTTAGTTTTGAATTCCATCAATACTAGAGAGAGGAAAACAATTTATGAGTATAATAAAGCAACGACCGAGGTAATTGATGTTGCTTGATAAAGAATTCCCATTTCTTACAATTGTAAAGATGAACCCAATGATTAAGATGAATATTTTGAAATTTATCTAGTATCATGATTCTTTGTGGTTGTTATTAACGTTTTATTTTGACTCTAGGAATTTCGTTTTTTTTTGCGAATGGATTTCTTTAAACTTCAGTGTTAATGCAGGAGGATAATTTGGCCACAGAGTTTTCTTGACACACCGAGTCACTTAAAAATTTGGAAATAAAATTATAGAATCATACATTTTAAAATGTTCATTCTTCTTTTTAAAAAGTTTTATAATGGCGATTCAGGGGTATCAGATGGGGAAAAAGGATCAGGAACAAGATGGGAAAAATTATTCTCCGAAACGTTGCGATAAAACTTTGTTAAAAAGAAATAAAATCCTCCGATATGAATAGATTGTGACAGACACGTTTATGATTTTATGTCCAAATTTAATGACGTACTCTGTTCGAAAAAGCACTTCGGCAGTACAATGCATTCACCTGGGATCAGCATTCCAGGCGGATGGTGAACTATTTTTAATTCAAATACAGTAGATGTATATTTCATAACAGAAACATCGATCGTAAAAGACGATCTAACAGAAGCTGTGAGGTGTTATTCATCCGGTGGTGCGTACAGTCTCTCCTAGTAAAACGCCAGCCCTCTCCCACCCCAACCCGAATGGCTGCCGCGAAGCCCGTCAGAGGCGATACGATCCAAAGGTCCACCAATGGGAGCGGAAGAGGCTGGTAATGAAATGCATAAAACGCGCCATCCACTTTCTCGCCCTGGCCTTCGGTCGTCGGGGGCTCTGAGCAGCCGTTCGCGGAGACTGCAAGGGGGGAGGGGGTACCTGCCATTCCGCGCCGCGCCCCTGCAGGGCCATAAAGGGACGGATGGGGACGCGGGGGGGGGGGGGCTAAGGGGGACGGAAGGGGGCCCAGGTGTCGGCCGAAGGGGGAGGCAAGTGCTCTGCTAATCAGCCCCGGAGTGATTTACGCCCCGCGATATTCGGCGCCTCAGCCCCTCGTGCCGCACGCCAGCACCTGCCGTCGCAGCCACGCCGCAGATTTCATCAGCTTTTGCTTCGCCCCGCTGCGCTCATAAGCCTCGAAGGTTCCATGGAATACGGGCTATTTCAATGTTTAGGAAGTGGTTTTCCAAAATTTTAATCAAATAAATTTGTTTTAAGTACTTTTCAGATAATGGACACTTAACAGTGAGAACAACTCTGAGGCAAAATTTTTTAAAAAACAACCAAAAATAACAATATAATTTTCTTCTAAATGTAATACGCCAAAGAATTCATTTGCTCCATCCAGATGTCTCGTTCAGAAGCCTCAAAGGCTCTATTGAATTTCAATGTTTAGGAAATGGTTTTCTAAAATTTTAATCAAATAAATTTGTTTTAAGTACTTTTCAGATAATGGACACTTAACAGTGAGAACAACTCTGAGGCAAAAATTTAAAAAAAAAACAACCAATAATAACAATATAATTTTCTTCTAAATGTAATACGCCAAAGAATTCGTCATTTGTTCCATCCAGGTGTCTCGTTCAGAAGCCTCAAAGGCTCTATTGAATTCGGGGTATTTCAGTGTTTAGGAAATGGTTTTCCAAAATTTTAATCAATTAAATTTGTTTTAAGTACTTTTAAGATAATATACATTTAAGTGTAATTGAGAACATATGTGCCAAAAATTTACAGAAACAACTAATAATAAAAATGTAATTTTCCTCTGAACGTAATACGCAAAGAAAACATGACTGATTTGTTCCATTTAGAAGAAATCATCGACACAAAAACCCATAAGTATGTTATTGCTGGATATGGAATTGTCCCTCTGCCCTGAATCAAACTGATTCAAGACCAAACAGGCTTCAACTAACTTCAGAAACTTACGTAGAGTTTATTTGTAGTTACTAAACTAAATTGAAATTGTGTCTTAAACTACAACCATCTGGAGAGTTTTTTTAAATATTTTAAAGCATTTCATTGATTTTGGAGCAAATTCTCTAGAATTCCATGATAAAAGAATGAGAGCAATAATCTTCTACGACCCAGAAATAATACATAGTTTCTTCAAGGATCACCCAGACGCGTTTTCAAATTTATTTTCCTAATTTAAGTGGATTTGTTGCAGCCAATGAATTACGGAAACAATTACATGGATGTACTTTTAAGGAAATGTCACAAAACTATTGAAACAAAGTTCGTGTTGTCAAACGCCTTCTTGATAAGCCGGGAGAAAATTGATGTCTCAATCGTTCCTATAAACCATGTTCTTATAGTATCCTTGGAAGAATCAACAGATTATTGACTACATTGTGGAAAATCACTTTCCCCTATTTCAGCCAAATGGCTTAAACATTTTTTGGTATTGTGTAATGTACGAGGGTTGTAAATAATCCAAAATTGTCAGAAGGAAGAAATATAGCTGCACATTCACTCCCAGACATTGGTAGCAATCAAATGGAGTAGTCATTGCGTAGGACACTAAGAGCTCTCGTGGTAATGAGTGTTGTTAACAGCCTGAGCATCTTAAGCACGAATGTGTTCTCTGTTGCTCCAAAATATATGTAGTTAACGCGATTGTGAATCGAAATACAAGGGCCTCCAGGCAAAAATATACCATGAAGAGCTCTTTACCTAGTTATTTCTCAAGACATTTTCCTCAGTATCCCCCTATAAATGGACAACAATTATTGTAATGCTGTTTTGACAATGAATTTTAATATTACAAAAATTGATATGCCATTTAATGGTGGTTTAACTCTTCCTCGACAATCATAGCTCAAAACCATTGAATTACACTTTGTATATCTGCCTGAATTACACACATTCAGTGTGTTACAAACTTGATAAATCGTAGGCCACCATCAGAATTCCTTGTTAACATTTTATCTTCAATCTGTTAATGACGGGTGAATTCATGTAAAATGAAACCTCACCCGGTGGGGGAGGTTCATGTCCGGTCGATCGGACTCTCTGTCCTCTGACCCTACCACTCTTCGCAGGGCAGAGCTGGACTCCGGGATTTGAAGCGTAGATCCCTGGCGTGCAAGGCCAATTGGAGACGAAAAATGAAAGAAAGACATAAAACAAGAAGGAATGTGGAAATAAGTAGCAGGCGATGTGCTTGAATTATGACACAAGCCTCGATAAGTATACAGTTTTATTCAAAATTGCATTTCGACCCGTGAGATTGGATTTCTGTTATAAATAATGTTGTAATTTGTACGAAAAAAAATGGAAATCATAATTGTTTCAATATTATATTAAAATGACGTTTATACTGTGTAATGGGATTTTGGAAACTTACGAAACACTGACTTAATATATAAGGTAATGTTCACATATGTATGCTGTAATTTTTCCACACGATAATACATACGTATGGTACAACGTGTGACACAAGTGCGAGGAAATGCGGACGGAATTATGAATGAGTGTCGCGCAGTCTTAACGCTGAGAACGACTCATCTGCAGTTTCGCCCGTGACATCATTTTGTTAGTGGTTTCCCCTTCGTAGCGTTGTTCTCACGGCACTTGTCAAAGGGTATCGAGAGTTTTTTGGTTATGTATCGCTTCATTATCCTTCGCGTGCGGGAGTTCACGAATGTTTTGCAAGAAAACACACACACATCTCAACAAGTCGAGATGCATTTGACTCCGACATTCGAAGGCAATTTCCAATCACCTTGCCCTATAGTGCGATGTTTCTAACCTTGCGTTTGGTAGGTTTCAGCTGTACACGGTTTCATCCAATCGGAAGGTTGAACGTCTTCATAGTGACGTCACTGTAGTGACATAAGTTCCCGATTGAATGAACCGGGAACGGTAGCTCAGTCCATCAACTGCTGTCACTGTAGCGCCTCTGACCGGGAGGTCCTAGGTTCGAGTCCTGACGGTGGCAGGACTTTCGACATGAGCTTTTGAGCTACGTCGAATTCAGTCGCTGTTTGAAGGAGAATTCTAGCGGCCGACTACTCTGATCGGTAGTTTTCCGTTGTTTCTCCAATCAACACCCGGCGAAAGCCGGAGCAGTATCTTGACAAATGGGCCACGGACCGCGCGCGATCTTTCCTTCCTCGTCCTTGTCTTATTATCTCCCCTTACAGACACGTACACTAACATGCACTACACTACCACATATTCCGGAAGACTGGTCGAGAGCCTAGAGCTTGTCCCGGCTGGGGCGGTGCCCCGCTGGTGGGAGAGTCCTGGTTAGGGGGAAACCCGGCTAGCCGACGATAGGTCGGCGCCGGATTTCGCCATTCAGCGAGGGAAGACCACCACCACCTCTCGAGAAAAGGTGTACTACACTTACGGGACTGATGACCATAGTAGTTGACGCACCCGGAATCAAAATCAAATCCAATCCAATCGGGAGCTTGAACGTCTCCGTAGTGACGTAACTGTAGTGACGCATCCACTCCCGATTGAATCAAACCGTCCACAACTGCTCGTATATGCCAGACGCACGGTTAGAAAAATCGCATTATATTGTTCGATCTAATCAAGCAGGTATTCAAGTTACCCGCATTAAATGATTAGGCATTCACAATTAAACTGATTTGAAAATTCCGACGCTGGGGTGGTGTCGAAGGGCACAGCATAGGCCAAATTGTCGTAGGCCACTTCACCCTCTGCCCTCTGCTTCCACCCCCTCTTCTCCTCACCCGACCCCTCCTCTCCCCAGGCTACTAGTAATGAGTTTCCGATGATGTTTTCGCTCGATAACAGGTCTCCGTTGTGTTTGTTTCATGTAAAATTCCATCCTGTATCAAATTTAATTAGTATAATGACGTCGGAATAAAGCACGGCTCGCGTAGATTAATCGGGAGCAAAAATTAATTGTTGCCGCGTGACCCCGGAGTGCAGCGGGGGGTGGGGGGTGGAGTGGGGACGATGTATGGACTAGCGCAATTGGCAGCAGCTGCGATGTTTCACCGAATGGCAGCAAATGCTCAAAGGGTGAAACGACCAGTCGCGTCAATAGACGGAAACGAACCTCCTGGTATTTACCACCAATCTGTATTTAATGCGTGGCTTCAGTATTTTTGGAAGAGAGCCCAATATTAAAATTTATATTTTCAGAAACATATTCGCGTATCTGCATATTCAGAAACGCTCCAACACCATTTTCTGACAAATGGCTACAATTGTTTCGAATGGATAGTGCTAATTGCACTGTTTAATATGACGTAAAATTTATTTTGGTGTATTCTTTTGTTTTTTTTAAATTATACAAATGTATTTTTTTAAATGTCTCACGCCGTTAATATTCACAATTACATCGATTTGAATGCATTATTACATTTGTGAGTGAAAGTGCTTTAAATGACTTTAAATGAAGTTTTTCGAAAACTCCAAAAATTCCTGTAGAAAAGTGCTTCTAATTTTGCATTTACAGTAAAGTTTAACGCCATTTTCTGGAAAATGACTGCAATTTTTTCAATGGAAGTTTCCATTTAAAACGAGGTTTTACTCTTCTTTAATATTCTTGAGGTAATATTTCAGTTCTACTATTAGGAAATCAAAAAGTTGAGAAAATATTTTAAAAAATGTACTTTAGGCGACTATAGATGGCAGCTCTCCAGAGAATGGAGCAAGACTTCAAAGCCAGTCCACACCAAGAAAACTAGAAAAATTTTCTACGACAAAGTCTGTGCCATTTTGTAGCACCTCCAGTTATTACTTTTACCCACGCCTCGGTGTAAAGCAGATGTGTTGTGAGCATCACGTATTCCTGTCACCATATCTAGCTTTCTTTCGTCACACAGCTACAGAAACACAGACGATTGTATTAGAAAGCTACTGCTCTATTTTTGCCCCGGCCGATAATCGAACCGGGATCGCACCGTAGAAAGCTAATATGAGCCAAATGGGAAGTTTTTATAGGAATATACTGTTTATATAAAACTTCCTTCTCACTTGACTTTTGGGCTCACATTAATTTTTTTAAAATTTAAGATTGCATCAACATCTAGGTCACTAGCGACTACCATTGGAGTTGACGTTGTGGTAACTGTGAAGATTAAACGATATGGTGATGATAAGGGGTGAAAGGACGAACGCAAATTAAACCATGCCCGAGGCGTAACTCGAACCCGCGATCCTTCGGTCCGAGATCACTACGACACTACTGTTCTAGCGATCTCGGCCACCGGATCGACGGGATCACTTTGTTTCATTGGTTTCTCTTTATTTTACGAGAAAGGGGCACGTTATAGTAGTGAAGAGAGTGAAGGTTTAGGGTTGAAGTAAAGTATTTCGTAGCAATGACCGGGAGCGGTAGCTCAATGCATCAACTGATGTCACTGCAGCGCCTCTGACCGGGAAATCCTAGGTTCGAGTCCTGACGGCGGAAGGATTTTCGACACTAGCTTTTCAGCCAGGTCGAATTCAGTCGCTGTCTGGAGGAGAATTCTAGCGGCCGGCTGCTCTATCCGGTAGTTTTCCGGGGTTTCTCCGATCAACACCAGGCGAATGCCGGAGCAGTACCAAACGGGCCAAGGACTGCGCGCGATCTGTCCTTCCTCTTCCTTGTCCTATCCTCTCCTCTTACACACACTTGCTCTAACATGCACTACACTACCACATATTCCGGGAGACCGGTCGGGAGCTTAGAGCTTGTCCTGGCTGGGGCGGTGCCCCGCTGGTGGGAGAATCCTGGTTAGGGGAAAACCCTACTAGCCGACGGTAGGTCGGCGCCGGATCTCACCATCCAGGGGGAAGATCACCGCCATCTCCCGAGAAAAGAACATGCACTACACTAAATAATGACCAAAGCAGTTGACGCGCTCGGAAACACGGAAAAATCAATCAATCAATCGTAGCAATGCTCGTTCGTGTGTTGGAGTGTCTTGTCGAAGGGATCCTTCCTCCGGGACCTGCGATGCTCAGGCGTTCACTTCGCAAGTCGTCGAGGAAGTCAGGCAGACAGTTGACGAGCACAGAGCGTGGACGAACGCGCGAGAGGTGGGGTGTCCCGAGGGAAATCTGGCGGCGCAAAACAAAAGAGAGCCGCTCGTGTGCCTTCGTCTCCGCCTTGCCGCGCTCTCTACCTGACCAGCCCATGCCACCCTCCCCTTTCTGAAATGAGGTTGCTCTGTTCCTTGGATTACACAGTAATCTCGTCGTAGTGTGCAAAGGAAGCTCTTTTGAGATCTTATGTTTAGAAGGTGATTATAAATTTCTATTTCATTAATGTAAAAGAAAAGTGACGTATCTGAGCAATCGTCATTTTTTAGTTAACAGAGGAAATATACTGGGTGTTCCGTCAACTCTGACCTAACCTCATAACTTCTAAATGCTTCATGTTATCAAAATCTAGTTTTTTCTCAACAATGCGGAATCATGGATCAAGAAATACGCTCTAGAGAAATTGTTTGCAATATTATCAGCTTTCGAAAAATGTAATCATCTTTGATTTTCTAAAAGGAAATGTTTATTTTTGTCACTTACAATGGACATATAAAAAGATGAAAAAATATAATGAATATTTTTTAAATGTTTTGATAGAAATTTGGGTTTAAAATTATATTTTCTGATATGTTATTTTCAATTAAAAGTCAATATTTTCTTTAGTAGTCATTGTAACTGTCACCTTTGCAGGCCCACTAACAAAACATAACACACAACAATAATTTATCATGGTTTTCTTCTTTTTATAATATATTACTAGTGAGAAAAATATAAAGTTATATTTAAAAAATCAAATAAGATTAAATTTCTAGAAAACTCAAAACATTACAAACATTGACTCTACGTCATTATACTTGTACCATGATTCCGCCTTGTTGAGCGAAAACTGCATTTCAATATTGAGAATCATTTAGAAGTTATGAGTGTGGCCCGTAGTTAATGGTACATCGAGTATTAAGAAAATAAGAGTAATATACAGCGTATATAATTATATACAGTCGCGCACGTTTTTGGCGGCGAAGAACGACTCCATTCAGATTGAAAAATTCTCTGTAAAATGAAAATATTTGGAATATGTGTAACCTTTCTTGTGTACTAGCGTTAAGTGCTTAAACACGGATTTAAATTATAAACACAATAACAATAGATTAACAATAGATTTAAATTAAAATGAAATTCACGGCTTTATTTCATTTTCGTAATTCGGTTTGCGTAGATTAAATTGTAGATCGTAACATTGTAACACTTTTTTTGCATTTTCCAACCTGTATTTATAATCCCTAATTTTCTCTTCAGTGTTCAATCCGTCTGCCAGCTCTTCTTTGACAGATCCTTTTTCAATCATTATTAGCACAGAGTTATTCTGTGATCCTGCGAATGCTGCATTTTCAATCGACCAGAGATTCGAGCAACGCCAATCAGCATTTTAATATAGCCGACACAAGGTCTCCTTTCTACCCAGTGTGAGTTAATTACGTTCATGGAATTCAGCCAGGCCCTTGCATTTAATCTTCGCTTTGAATTTTTAAAAACGGCGGTCATAGAGAAAAGATTAATTAACGTAAAATGTACTCCGGTCTTATCGGGCTCGCTTCGTTCTTTGTGTGTGTAAATCTGGAATTAAGAAGTCTGAAATTCGAGCTATGCATTTGTGTTAATTGAATCTTGAGCCCCCTGATTCGCTGGTTATATCGTCGGACTCTCAATGAAGTTTGTTGCTCTGGAACGTTCGTGCAAACTGAAAGAAGTGAGTGAGTTCTTTAGAATATTATACATATGTAAAAAAAGTATTGTGGATTGTCACAAAAATGTTGCTGTCGTGACTGTAGAGACGGTACATACCTTCAAAGAAACATTTTTCTGGGTCATTACACGGAGTGTACAGTCTCATGCAAAACTAAACCTCATTGGATGCGACCGTCACGGGATCAGCCTCCTCTATTTAGTTGTGGGTATATGCTTACATAAGTTAAATAGTTTGTTTGTAAATACAACAGTTCTCGTCTGTGATTGCCAAATTCCCTAGACACTCCTCTATGTTTAAAAGGATCATTGGCTTCAAGATTTCTAGATGGAGGAACGCTCTTGAATTAATGGTTAGTGTAAACTTTTTTTGTCAAATGAATGCGTGTATGCCAACCAACTCCGAGAACTGTCAAGGAAGAAATGTAGTTTTGCGACGTACTTTGAATACTCTTCCAAGTAGACCCATTCAGTTGTATAATAGAGTGACCAAAGAATTTAGGAAACTCATTGAAGGCGATTTTGAATACACCGCTTGTGCCCCGGTTCGATCGCCGGCCTATCAATGTGGAAAATGTGAACAAACTGGGTTCACGGCAGGTTTTCATGAGGTTCCCCAATTCTCCTACGTCTCATTCCACCATTCTTGATTCATCATTATTACCCTCATCAGTAGCTCTCTCTAAATGATTAGATCATTCATGAGCCTTAATGACCTCAGGAACTAAAAAGCCCCCTCAAATCCCAACAAATGAAAAAATAAATATAAATGAATGAATGAAATAATAAATAAAGGCCTATGAAGACCTTTTTAAGACATTTAACGGTCTATTCAATACTATACCTTGAAAGAAACTCGGACATCAGAGATGAATTAAAGATCTGCAACGTAACTGAAAAAATAGACGTACTAAGAAGGAATTAGCATGACCATTTAATGAGAATGCAAGATGATCGAATTCCAAAAATTATTTTCATTTACAACGCGAACGGGAAAACAATGAGGGGCAGACCAATAAGGCTATCGCCTTATCACTCTTCAAGACGAAACGCCAATAGGTTTAATTCAGAGTAATGATGATGAAGATGAATAACTAATTAAAAAAATAAATTAAAAAAAATAAATTAAAAAAATAAATAAAAATAAAATAAAATAAAATAAAATAAAATACAATAAAATAAAATACAATAAAATAAAATACAATAAAATAAAATACAATAAAATAAAATTCAATAAAATAAAATACAATAAAATAAAATACAATAAAATAAAATACAATAAAATTTAAAATTTCCCGGTGTTGCTCTGCTGTTTCTTCGTCGGCGGGACCGTGCGTGGTATGGACAACAATGTGCGCTGCCGCGGACGCCTCATCTTCCGGTTGGCCGACAGCTTCCTGGCTGGCAGGAAGGGGCGTGTTCGTGGACGCGCGTCCCATTCGGCGGCGCACGCGGACGGAGCAAACACTTCGCGCGGAGAATGGCGACCGGGTGCACGACAGGCGGTGTTTGCAGCAAACACGAGCACGAGAGCGCTAACTTGGACTGGAGACACGTTTGCATTTTGCGGCAACCGGACCGGTAGAGAAAGACGCGATTGTGATAACCGCCATCTGCACGCGACGTTTTCTATCAAATGAGCACACTTCATCAATAGCCGTAAATTGCAAATAGCAATACCATCACTCTTACGAGGAGATCTGCGACGTTCCTGACTGGAAGTTCCCAAGGCTTCTAGAATTTCGACGGTGTAGGAGTTTTGAAATTGGCTACACAACGAATGCAGGAACATTATCGTAACAAACGGGCTACGAAGAGTGTGAGATCTTCATTTTTGATCCTTATTCCCTCCTCTCCCTTTACACACTAATAGAGACTTACATGACCTACACTACCACAAATAACTAACTGATCAGTGATTTCGGGCGTGGCAAATGCCAAGTTCAATAGTCCCGTAAGTATAGTGCATATTCCCTCCAGAGATGGCGGTGATCTCCTCCCTCCCGCTGTCATTAACGGAATATTCCCCAACCAGGTATTTCCCACCAACGGGGTAGCGCCCCAGACGGTACTAGTTCTTACACTCCCGACCGCCTTCCAAGCACGTGTGGTATTGTAGTGTGTGTTAGTAAGGGATAACGGGAGGACAAAAAAGAAGATGGAAAGATCGCGCTCGAACCGTGGCCCAATTTTTAAGGTACTACTCCGGTATTCGCATGGTATTGACCGGAGAAACCACGGAAAACTATCCGCGATCGATCTTACTTCTTTCTAGTTTTATCCTCTCTCCTTCTACATGCCTATAAATAAATAAATCCCCTTATATGCACTACACTACCACATATGCCGGGACACCGGTCGGGAACATTGAGCTTGTCCCGGCTGGAGCGGTGTTTTGCTGGGGGAAGATACCTGGTTGGGGAAACTCTGCTAGTCGCCGGTTTCTCGGTCGACAGTAGGCGCTGGATCTCTCCGTCCAGAGGGGGGGAAACATGCACTACACTTACAGGACTAATGACCTAAGCTGTTGACGCGCCCGGAATCACTAACAATCGACCAACCAACTTTACTCTTACTAACGGACGAAGTTTAGTAACAGCTTGGATTTGAAGCAAGTGGACATGTAGCATATCGAGCCATAGTTAAACTCTGCCTCCGAAAAGGAACCCACGTAGCGGTGTCGAACATTTGGTCAACCAGTCAAGGCTCTACTTCCCAATGCCGTTGCAAACACATGCGAAAATCGCGAATTAACGCCCCGACGGAAGTGTTGGTTGTAGCGCATGTGTTGGAGTGCCTTTGCTGGAAGTGGACTGGTTGAATTTCGATATTACGTGGAGGCGTGGCCTTTTCTCTGTGCTTAGTCAGGATAACCTTGCGCACATACGCTTTGGAAATTAATGGAGCGGCTTCCCAATGGCCTGGCGCGACCTCTGGCGGGGTGACCGCTGTTGCAAAGTTTTCCAATTCAATTTTCGTTTGATATTCTCTGGTAGAGTTGCGAACCATATGGCCATGGACACGTAAAAGTAGAAAGTACGACTAAAATTATGATCTTATTAACTGCTAATATATGGTAAATGGTACATGAAATGTTATGCTGAAAAGTTGATATTATGGTTTAAATTTGAACGCCGGAAAACTGCCTTGGTGGAATTTTCATCATCGATTCATTGACGTGATGGTCTTACTAACTTTCTTTTCGATTGATCGAGAATGCTAATAGTTATTGATTCATTAATAAAGAGCTCTTACAACGTACTTATTTTGCTTTCTCGCTACCGTGTGAAATTATGAATTGCTGCGCGAAAAAACGGCGAATTTTTTGCAGAAAAGCTCTTATTACAGAACCCTGGTAATGAACAAGAGAAAACATGCAGTTGCTAAATTTACAAATAAAAGTCTTCTAAAACGTGGTGTTACCAGAATCCATATTGTGTGGATCCTTGATTCCGAAAAATCAATTGACGACAAATCGTCTGTCCTTTTATGAACAACGCTAGCGACAAAACTGTACAACGTATTATCTCCAAAATTGATATTCTTCAAGAGATCTAGCTTATGTTGCGGTTTCTTGAATTTGAAATTGATACTTATTTTTGGAGGGTACTTTACATGAAGCCCCTAGGACATTTTCCAAATTTTGAAGAAAAAAAATTGGTTCGTCGTTTGAGTAAATGGTGCAGGTCTCGTTTTCGTTGAAAACCATGATTTTTCTAAAATTGCAAAAATTCAAAACGTTTTTGACGTCTTCCTACAACTACAATTATAAAGATAGAAAATTTTCCCTTAATGAAATCTTTTCCTTATAGATAGATTATGAAATAAGGCCATCTAGAAGTTTTCGAAAATTTGAGAACTTTCGCGGAATTTATCATAAAAATGGGCGGTAAATTACGTGCTGTTGTAGCACTAGTTTAGACGTACAGCACTTAGCGGCGGATGAGGTTTTGAACACATGATACCAAAATTTTATTCAAGTTTCATAGAGCTTCTCATAAAACTGTACAGCAACGATGTTTTGTGTGTCGAATTATTTCATTTGTCAAAATTATATCAAGTTACGTTTATACGCAGTCTTAATCTGGATCAGTTGTAACTCATGATACATTACCTAATTTACTGAAGAGTGATTCAGAATTTCAACATTTTTTGTGAGGGTACTCGAGGAACTTTTCTGCAAAAGTACTTAATTTGGCCACTTTGAGTCAATTTGTATTTGGACACAACCGAAAACTTTCTTTTCAATGGTTTTGACTGAAAATTTGTGGAATATCATTATATAGAAGGTAAGGAGAAAAAATAATCTTCTACTATGAAGCTATTAAATACTAATATTTTAAGTTTTAAAAATCAACCAAACATGTTTCAAAGAATTATTGCTGAAGTGATGAAATATATTATACAGATATTCCCTTTCAAATATATCTGTTTAATTTCGTTAACATAATGTATTATTAATTATTTGAGTCATCTGCGTCCAGTCCAGAAGGATACAACTATTCCACCCCTGATAAATCTATGCTGAAGTTGGCGACGAAACGGGAAACGTTGGCGTCAAAAAGCACGATTTACAATCCATCACGATCCTTAGGTTCAAAATTAGATAATTCTAATTGTTATTCCGTCCGAGAAAGCTTACATTGCTTTATTCGAGCATTATTGTTGAATACCTACATTATGGAAGATATTTTATTTCTCCGTGCCTTGTGAATCGTACATTTCACTTAGGACCCAGAGCGCCGTTCATTGCGTATTTAAAAGCAGTGTAACATTCCTAACGAGGAGCCGAGCCGTGGGGCTGTGGCGGTGCTGCGGGGCGCCCGTCGCTCGTTAGTTCACAGGCCGCTCCCTCGCGCGGGGGAGCGCGGGCGTCGCGATTAATGACGTGATTGTCACCGCCAGGAGACACCGCCCCTGCGCCGCCTGCGGTCCTCCCTGCACCGCCCGCCACGAGGGAGGGAGGGAGAGAAGTGGAGAGGGGGAGAAAGGGGAAAGAAATCATTGAGGGAGGGGACATGGAGAGGGATGTGAGAGGAGAAGGATGAGATAGGAGAGGGATGAGATAGGAAAGGGATGAGAGATGAGAGAAGAGAGGGATGCGAGAGGAGAGGGATGCGAGAGGAGAGGGATGCGAGAGGAGAGGGATGCGAGAGGAGAGGGATGCGAGATGGAGAGAAGGGATGAGAGAGGAGAGGGATGAGAGAGGAGAGGGATGCGAGAGGAGAAGGATGAGAGAGGAGAGGGATACGAGAGGAGAGGGATACAAGAGGAGAGGGATGAGAGACGAGAGGGACGTGAGAGGATGTGAGAGGAGAGGAATGAGAGAGGAGAGCGTGACACAGCGAGGCGGAGGAGGGAAGAGAAGGTTGAGAGAATTTAGTAGAGGGAGGAGAATGAGAAAATTGGAAGAAAATGTGCTGAGAATGAGGAAGTAACGAACGAAATGAGAGAGATGTGTGAAATGGGAGCGGAGAGGAAGAGGGGAGAAAATGAAGCAATAAACGAAGGGAAAGAGAGGGGAATGAGAAGCGAGACAATTAGGAAAAGGTGAGCATATAGGGAGGTGAAAGTAGAGAGAAAAACACACAAACGAGGAGGAGGATGAAAAAATTTAGTGGAGGAAGAAGAAGAAAGTAATGGGCGCAGAGCGGAATGGAGAGGAGAGAGAGTGGAAAACGAATGGAAGAAAGAGCAAGGAGGTCAGGAAGAGAGCAGAGACGAGGAGGTGGTGGAAGGAGGACAGGACAGGGAAGGTAGGAAGTTGGGAATAAGTTGGGAAAGAAACGGGGAATAACAATTTCATACGGTACAACTTGTATAGCAGTTTCAAGCAATGAGTTACAAATTAGTGACGAAGGACAGGGAAGGGAGGGAAGAATTGGGAATAAGTTGTGGAAGAAATGGGGAATAACAATTTTTTTTTCACACGGTACAACTTGCATAAGAATTCAAGTAAGAAGTGGCAAATCAGAGAAAAAGAGAAGAATGGAGGGAGAAAAAGAATAATGGAGAAGGAGCAGAAAAAGACGATGAAAAGAGAGAGGTGGATAGGACAAAGGGAGGAGGCAAAACGCGATCTCATTTCCAGGCCTGCGGAGACGACATTCGAGTTATTGAAACATCCGCAGACTCTGTTATAACTCTCATTTCTCTGCTTCCATCATCAAACATCAACTGTAATATGTAGGAAATTCAAAGAATAAGTCACACTTGGCGCCACGCCGAGCTAAATGAAGTAATTTGCGAAGGGAGCATGTGGAATGGACATTGCATCTGTTTCTCGAGGAAGTTTAGCGCCCTCGCTCTAGTAGTTTCGGAGAAGCTACGTATTGTTCTCCATTGCCTCATTAGCTAGACCGTTTACAAAGTTTTCGGTGAGACGAACTTTGAATTCCAGTGAATGTTACATAGTAGGACGAGTGTTTCAAGTTTCAAGTTAGAAAAGCAGTGGGTCTAGTTTGAGACTCGTCTTCTGTCAACTCCTAAGACGAATATTTTCTTTTCTTTGAATTGATGATGTAATTTACAAAGTGACTTTAACAATTATTAATCTTTATGTATAACAATTTCAAGGAAGTGAAAAATTTCTCATTCAGTGTCAGAGTTCAAGATATGATCTAACAGTTCGGGATACTATTTGAAATACCGTCGGAATACTGTTAGGCTTTCCAGATAATTAATACTGTCCGGAATAGTTATAACACACAAAAACACAAGTTTTTTTACGGGAGAGCGAGATTAAATTTTCCTTTACCATTATTTGCTTCCCATTTATCGACTAAATCGACTAGATATTAAACTTACTTAAAAACAATGAATATCTCTTGTTTTTTACTTTATGAAAATAGTTCTTACAAAACTCTAAATTTGTGGACAGCATTATTCGACAAAAATAATTGATCATCTCCTTCCATGAAATAGCGACACATTTGCTTTTGAGCGGCAATTGATATACGTCACAGTTAAACTCTTATTTCTGGTAGAAAGTTATTTATTGAACTGATTTACCTTCAAACTTCAATTTTCGTATTCAGGAAAAGCGATGATAAGTGAAAAGTAATTTTTTAAGCAAAATATTAGGCAGCTTAATTGAGAAGCGTGTTAAGAACATATTGTTACATAAAACAACAAAACACACAAATAGAGGTATGCCACTTTGAAAATACACTTTTAAATAAAAAATGTCACAGACATCCATAGTATTCACCCAACAGTAAATTCAATAGACTTCGTGGTAATTTTGGGTGAATTCTCATCCAATATATTCATTTGTTAATCTTGAGAAAATGTGATGAAGTAGGGGAACTCATTAAAAAATGTATACCTAAAGAAGAATCGAAATTTATAGGGATAGAAAAGTTGTAAAAATTTTAAGAAGAAAAAACTGTTTATTAATAATTGTTTCTTATCAATCAATATCAAGAAGGTCTTCTCTTTCGAACGTGCAATTTTCATTTCTTTCACCAAAAGTTGCTGCAAGGCATTGAATTGGTGTCATTTCAACCTGCAATGCGAATGAGCAAGTAGATGGGAGGTCTACGGTCCGTGCGAGCACAGACAAACGAGCTTCCTGTGCGCCAGCAAGGTGAATGAGGAAGTAGTTCGGAAGCCGCCGTTGAGTGCGTGTGACGCCGCCCGAGGCCGCGAGAGCGCGCTTCCGTCGCAGCGCCATTAACCCTCCGTTGCTACTGCGCATAAGAACAACTTCGTTGCTACTCTGGGTCTGCCGGACCCAGAATTGTTTCCTATGACTTTATTGGCCAGGAATTGATGGAAATGGATAGGATTTTAATAAAGAGCGTAGTAATATGGAAAAAAGAAATGTTTAATTGTACTTTAGTACCTAATTGTTTTGTTTAACTCAATATTCCCCTTAGGGTTCGAATCACATACATCTTACTTTGTGTTTATAAAGTTCACAGATATACTATATTATAGGGTAAACAAAAATGTTCGTGAAATCTTGTAATACAGTAGCGTAAATAGTAAGAAAAGTAATAAACTGATTTGTTAGCCCAAACAATCTTTACAAAGAAAATTGGCGTGCTTTCTCAAACATAAAAATTTGTGACACTTGGCACATGAAAACTGTGACTTATTGTCCTTGCACAAATAGCACCTTCCTTTTTGAGGACGTCCATCCTCTCCAACATCCTGTTTCTCAGGTTCTTCCTCACCCAACATTCCTCGGACTCGTTTTCTCATTGTTGGCGGGACACTGTTTACTTCGGTTCTTTTCACTAAATGATTTCTGATCAGCTCTTTCCCCAGATTCTTCAGAAAATCTCGCCTTCTAATAGACGACTTATTATTTGATTTGTAAATAATAAGACTGTTGATAGCAGCAACATTCATAATACAAAAGAACAAAGCAAGTGGCCAACGTCTTGTAGTTCTTGCTACGTCATATGTTGCGCTCATTTGATCAACCAAATCAACTCCGCCTTTCGTAGCATTGTAGAGAGTGATCATTTCAGGCTTCCTAGCTTCTCCAGTATTCTCGTCAATTTTAGTGTCATGGTGCATGGTACTCATTAGTATCACACACTTGTTCTTCTTCGGGACATAGCTTACAATTGTGCAGTTTTCTTGCAGGCCGAAAATACTCGAATAGCATTGTCTGCTTTTAGCAATGGTGAACTCGGGAGGAATTTCCCTTTTGTTTTTTCTTACAGTTCCTAACATGGTAAGTTTAAAATCTTTTACTAAAGAAATTGCTAAAGTATAAGTGGTAAACCAGTTATCCATTGTGATATTTCTTGAAGATCCATGTATAGGCGAGGAAAGTCTAACAACCACATCGTGAGCCTTGTTGCTCACTTTATAAGGGCCATCTGGTTGTTCTCCTACGTAAACTTCTAAATTGCTGCTGTATGCTGTTCTTGCATCAGTTAGATTGAAAATTTTAATGCCATACTTGGCAGGTTTTTTAGGCATGTACATCCGGAAGGAACAGCGACCTCTAAATGCAACAAGCATTTCGTCCACTGTAACGTACTCTCCCAAGCAGTAGTGGGATTTACAGTTGCTATTGAATAGTTCAAATACGCGCCGGATAGGTGCAAGTTTATCAAATCTTTTTCTTTCTGCACGTGTCGCCTTTTCATCGAATCTTAGTGATTGTAGTAGAAAGCGGAATCTCTGCACTGTCATAGTCACCTGAAATATTTCTAATCCTGTACCATCCTTATTCCAAAATTCCTCTACATTTACTCTTCCTGCCTTGAAAACACCCCCTAAATACAATAATCCAAGTAATGCTTTAATTTCATCGACATTTGTCTCCTGGATGAATGATTGGCGTGATGAATATCTGGAACTTGCATCTTTAATATATAGGTTGGTGCATCTAGTAATTTCGTTCAAAATATCATCAGAAAGGAAAAGACTAAAAACACCATCAAACGACCTTTTTTGTTTTGCTGTATCTTTTACTCCTGGAATATGTGAAATGATGTTATGTGCTCTGGTTCTTACGCGACGATTTGGCATTTCTTTCTTCCATATTGTTGTCTTATCCTTTCCTAGATATACTCTGCTTTCTACTTCGGCACTAGATTCTACCATGCATTCTTCATTGCCACTTTCCTCACTATCTGTGTCATGTTCACTCAATATTTCGAAATCAGGGTCCGCATCACTGTCATCGTCCGATTCGGCAAGATCAGAATTTACCTCACTGCTTACTTCATCCAGCATTCCAAGAATGCGAAAACGTTCGCTTTCATCCATTATGACTGAAATATAAATAGTGAGGTTATAATACTCCATCTTGATAGCAATATACTTGCATTGAACGTAAAAAGAATACGCACGCAGCGTTGCTACCTGGGTCTGCCGAACCCGTATTTCACTCACCCGCTTGCTACTCTGGGTCCACGAAACCCGTAACAATCAAAATTACGGCTGGGATGGAGTAACACAACAAAATTAATACAAATTACTGTGTCAAAACACTGTTAGGACTAAGACAGGAAGCTACAAGACATATGACGATCGTGCAGTAATGGCAACATTAAAAAAAATTAACGGCGATATGCGAGTGGGTCTGCCAAACCCAGGAGTAGCAACGGAGGGTTAACTCGATGTCGTCGCCGGCCGGCCTTTGGCCGAGGGGAGGGGGAGCGACCGCAGCGCATTCTGGGCGCGTGGCGCCCCACCGCAACACGGGCCCCGGGGGCGGCGAGAGCTGCCCGGCCGCGACTAACGGCGGCTGCCGGAGGCGGCCACCGCCACGGGGCGGCGGGCGCGGTGGGATTTGGTGGGAGGGGAGGCGAAACGGAGCGCAGGTGACCACCACGGCCCTGCGCCGGACCTCTCCCCACTCTCCCCCCTCCCCACCACCCTTCCCTCACGATGCGTCTCTCTGGCTCTCGGTCATTCCATTGGGTAGGCCGGGAGGGCTGGTTCAGTGGTTGCGTTCAGGGCTGGTTCAGCGGTTATCTCCACAGGAACTACCGGGAGAGATGGCTCTGGGGATCAACTGATGTCACTGCCGTCCCTTGGTCCTACGTTCGAGTCCCGACGGGAGCAGTATTTTCGACACTAACATGTCAGCTAGGTCTAATTCAGTCGCTGTCTGGAGGAGAATGCTAGCGGCCGGCTGCTCTGATCGGTAGTTTTCTGCGTTAAGTCCGATCAACACCAGGCGAATGCCGGAGCAGTACCCTAACAATCGGGCCACGGACCGCGCGCTATCTGTCCTTCCTCTTTCTTGTCCTATCCTCTCCCCTTACACACACACTTACACTAATATGCACTACACTACCACACATGCCGGAAGAACGGTCGGGTGCTTAGAGCTTGTCCCCATTGGGGCTGTCTCTTGCTGGTGGGAGATTTCTGGTTAGGGAAAATACCGCTAGCCGACGGTAGGTCGGCGCCGGATCTCTCCATCTAGGGGAGGAAAACGAATGCCACCACCCGAGAAAAAAAGCTCTACTCTTACGGGAATAATTACCCTAGAAGTTGACGCGGCTGGAATAACTAACAATCAATCAATCAATCAGTTATCAGGAACTCCGACCAAGAGGTAATAGGGTTCACATTACGAAGGCGAAATTCACATAGCGACTAGCAAAACTTGTCCTGTAACATGCGATTGTCTCGCTTGTATGTGGAACCTGACCCCAGTGTTCAGCCTAGACCCATCGCTTGAGGGTTTACTTTCTCGCCTTACGAGGGAACTTCGTGGAAATCCACTCCTTCCAAACGATTGATTTTTCTTTAGCACGGACACTGAAACGCATATATTTTAGGCAAATTTTACCCCTGTTAACAGACCACCCCTCTCCCCTACCACAGAATAGTCCCTTCATAGCAATTTTCTTAATTTACCATCGTTTTAAGAGACTTTCAGAAAATTTGTAAGCATATAGTACACCGAATGTTTGGTGCTTAAAAACAAACTGGCACTAACATTGTCAAAAACATTCGCGCATTATGATCATTCGTATAGCCATTGTCGAGGAAAGTGTAGGACGGGAGAATGTCGGAAATCAATTAACAATAACCTGTGACCACTGATATGGTGTCCCTGCTGGCTCTATTTCAGTTTAATTCCTTTTAATGAGACGACAGATATGAGAATGACATAAAGTTTAATTCTTTGATTAACCAAGCCTTCCTTATCTTGCCTTCCTGAGAGAATACTCGTTGCGATAGAATACCAAAAGTAGAAGTCAGGGTAATCAACGTGCTCATGCAATTGTCTCGCTTGCGCCTGGAATCTGAGTCCAGTGTTCAACCAAACCCGTCGCTTGATGCTTTACTTTCTCGCCTTACGAAGGAACTTCCTTAAAGGAAAAGTTATGTAATCGTGCTCAGGAAAACGGCGATTTTTTTAAACATTGTGCTAATGAAGTACGTTTTGAGCTCCTAAGACATAAAAATTTGTAGTGCATACTCAGCAGTACCGGAGAATAGTTAGTTTTCTGTTTCTATTTTGTTAACAATACAGAAAAATCAATTATGTTCGTTCGTTTACCGTTAAAGATAAATTTTCTACAATTCGGCATAGTTTTTTAAATGTTAATCTCTCGCTTTTTTAAATTTATTATTATTATTATTATTATTATTATTATTATTATTATTATTATTATTATTATTATTATTTCATATTTCCACTATTTATAGTTAAATTGATGGGAAGAGACTCAAACTCAAGAAAGCGTGCGCAGATGATTTTCTCTCCCATACGTCACATGCAGTTTTTGACTGTTTTTGGAATAAATAAATAAATAAATAAATAAATAAATAAATAAAATAAATATACTAAGAAAAATCATAAACACCCCAGACAATAGGCACATTCATAACAATCGGATGTCTAGTAATAATACATCACTTTGAACGCATGCAGTTTGAACGGATAATTCAATTTTGTTAGAAATGTCCAAGAGACGTTCTAGGCACCTATTTTATTGTCGTGTACCAGCATTCACGTCGTTTTTTCCTAATTTACTTTTCCACACTTACAATTAGGTACAAAACCCACGACTTATGATTACTATCCAGACGTGATCCGCACTATTCCGCCAGAATCAACACGAATAAAAAATAAAAATAATTCCCAGTTTAAAAGAGAAAGTGGTTCTAGAAACGAGAAAGATTTGTAGGGGCCTCACGGCAGAATTATTGCATTCGGCACCCGCACATAGCTTGGGCCTAATATAAAACTGAGACAATGCTACAGAAACCATTGAGAGTGTTTATGATATGCGAAGCGTGACTGGATATTCCTACCATCACTCTCTGCGCTAAAGTGACAACTTTTGATTATCACAAAGGCTTTTGTAATATTCTTTATTAATTACAGCCGTATTATTGCGGATATAACAGGACACCTTTTTTTTTTTGAAAAACATAGGAACCATTGTCAACGGATCTCTTTCGGGCAACACGTGACATCCCATAAATCCCATAAATCATCAGGTCTTCAAACATTAAGTTGGCACTTCAAATTCTGTAATATTATATTGTATGTTAAAATATTACGCGATTTAATGAGAACGCAGAAATAGAACGATCTAGAACATTACGGGGTCAAGACAGATGTGCGTTATAAAAGTACTTGGTACTTGTAGGCTTTAGGTGTTATTGTTCGGAATATACGCTTATAATTATTATATTATTTGTTAGTGGTTTCATAATCTGCATTTTCAATTACTTGAAATATGAAACATTATTTTTTAAGTCTGAAATTTACTACTCGCACTACGTCACATTAGTCAAATGAAAATGAAATATAGTAGTAAAAATCTAATGAAAAGTGCTTTCAAGTAACGCTTAACCAAAGATAGTTATTACCTAGTACAATAGAATATCGTTCAACATTAAGCGTTCTTTTATTTTCAGATATGCGAAGATCTTGCATAACCATATTTCAATTTAAATAATTAACAACTACTTGAGGTCGATGAAACATCGAGCAACTACGGTAATCGTTCGTTAATAAAAATTAACTAATATGCTGCCCCTCCGAGCCGCAAATCTTCTAAATTATATAACGTGCGCAGTCTTTTTTATTTCGCCTGCCGCAATTTCCTGCGCGACCTGTGGGCCCGCTCCAAATGGCCGCGTAACTCATTTCCCGTAATGGCGGCGCAATTAAAGCGGCCCTTGCACTCGCCTTTATGGCCGCATAATATTGCCATCACACTGAGTGCTAGGATACAGATAATGCTCTATCGCGAGGATTCATTTGGCTTCGCGCTCTGTTTTCAGTTTAAAAATTTAATTATTTTATTTGCACCAGAAAAAAGTGAGTTGTATGTTACCTTAGGTGTATGTGTAAGAGCAAGTTGATATCAAGAGTAGAAACAAAGAACTTCAGTATTTGCTTTGTGGAAAATGGTCGAAATAATCTAAATGTGATGGAGAATATTGAACAAACATTACAATATTAATGCAATGAAAATTATTTTGAACATCATACAAAGCAATTCTTCCATGCACTCTTCCGAAATATTATTTTTTCTTTTAAACGTGGTGTATGGGAATTTCACAAATATATCGATTGACAATATTTTAAATGATCTAAATGAACATTAAACAAATTAATGTGATGTACTAAATGATTTTCTCTTTTAAAACGATGACTTAGAAAGCACGAAATGTTTGCATGTGTCCAACAGTATGGATGTGGGATGCTTGTTACTTTTGAAGCACTGGAGTGACTGCTTCTATATTTTACACGGTCCAGTTTCAATAGTTATCTCAGTGACACATGAGAGAAAACGAAAAAGAAAGTATGGCGGAAGGAAGGGAAAGGGATATCTGAGGCTAACAGAGTCCATGAGGTAACGAATGGATTGATTGATTACATTGTGTTTCTAGACGCGTCAACTCCTGTAGCGCGTTAATAATCCTGCAATTGTTGAGAGTGTTTTGATCACTCGGGGTGTTTTAGTGGTATACCTCTCCCGCTGAATGGTGAGATCCAGCGCCAACTTTCACTTCAGCTCTCAGGGTTTTCTTGATGCCGATATCTCCTACCAGCTCGCACCGCCCCAGCCGGGGCCAGATCTAATATCCGACTGGTCACCTGACATGTGTGGTACTGTAGTGCATGTAAGTGTGTGTGTGTGTGTGTGTGTGTGTGTGTGTGTGTGTGTGTGTGTGTGAGAGAGAGAGAGAGTGCGTGCGTGTAAGGAGGGTGGTTAGAATAACGGAGATCGCGCGCGGTCCATGACCCGTTCCTTCGAGTACTGCTCCAGCACTCGCCTAATGTTGATCAGACAAACCACTGAAAACTACCAACGACTGAATGCGACTGAAAGCGACGGAATGCGACCTAGCTGTCTAGCTTGTTTCGCAAATCCAGTCACGGTCAGTGCTCGAACCTTAGACCCTCGCGGTAAGAGTAAGGAATGGAGAAACGCGGGGGTTTACGCAATCCTGATAAAAATAGTGATTTTGTGGTCTTCATCAATTTTATAATTGGGATTAAGAATACCGTCTAACTATTTGATCATTTAAATTTGATAGAGAATAGACGATATTTAAGGTCACTCTGTCACTCTCATCTCTTTAAGGGTGAAATTATTCCGAAATGTAAGAAAATCGGCCACATTAGTTCCTATGTATTATAGTATCTATTTGTTATAGACAGTCCAATTCGTAAAATGTTTTACAAGATTACACGGCACAACGTTTCACAAACCAATATGTTTTCTTTGTCCGGTACAGCTTATCTTGGCACATATTTCAGGCTAAAAAAAAGTTGAGACTTTTTTAATTTCGTTAAGATGGAATTATATGTAAAATTAGGAATTTGATTGTCTTTTATCAACAGATACTTTAATACATAAAAATAGCAGACGTTAGACAGGCGATCAAAAAATACCTTTTTTAACTTAAGTTTCCTTATTTTGTACACATGTGATAATCAGTATTTATTTTCCAATATTTACATTTGGCATACTATCAGCCAAGTTAATAAATTACAATTTAAAAGTCCAATAAGATAATCAAATGCATAATGTGTTCAATATTCGATTCATTGTGCATTTCATTATGTTAACGATATACTAAAAACATAGTGCGAAATTAAACAGATTTCTCTACGTATGTAACCAAATTTACGAACATTTTTTCATTAAATTGGTAAAAACTTTTAAAAATATAATGAAATTATTAGCTCTTGGCACATTTTCAATATCAGCTTCACGGCTTCTTGGTATTTGAAAACTAATATATTACCGACGCCCCGATTTAAAAAATCCTTCGTACACCTTACTTGGGAGGGGAAGTAGAGCCGACTGTCCTTTGTAGTAGATTTACACCATGTAAAAGATCCTCAAGTCCAAAAGAAGCCTCTCAGCTAAATAAAAGCCTCCAGTTTCGTTGCCCGAGTGATACATCCTTCCTCTGCTAGATGGTCAAAGGAGCGTAGCGGAATTTGCATGGTCATGCGGAAGAGCAGGTCTGATGGTCTGATCCTTGCCACAGAAAATAAGACTTGAATTGAAGTGAACACCCCATCACCACCCTCAAATTATACTTGGGTTGTTCTAACTTGGCAGCTGAGGGTATTATCTTCAAGATGGAATATGGCACGGCTTTTCGCGTCTTTCTCGGTCATACCGCTAGAGTCGCTTGATCTGCTGATTGCTTGATACGGTCGCGATCATACGACATTTTTCTGCAGGACCAAGAAAGACGCGAAAACTCGTTCCATATTCCGTCTTGAAGGTAATACCCACAGCTGCCACGTTACGAAAACACAAGTACAGCTGCACCTGCTACCAAGATCAGAACGCGAGCGCCCGTTTCTCTGATCACAGCAGGTATGTCCTCGCGAACTGCTTTGTGCCTATACTTGGGTTTTCTTAACGTGGCATCTCAAGGTCACGCGTGAAAGAGGGAGAGGGAAGACACTCCAATGGGGAACTGCAACGTCACTACAGCTCTGATTTTTACGGCTCCCTATTAGAGTTTGTCCTCTCTCTCTCTCGCGTGACCTTGAGACGTCACGTTAAAATAAATCCAAGTATAAGGACGAGGGCAGTTGCAGAGGATCATTGCAACCGGAGCGATCTCGCCTGGAGAACAGTTCCGTCCAGAAGTTTCTGCATCACAACCTCGTACTTTCCTACTTCCGCCGCCAGAGTCGCTGCACCGCCGTTGGCTGTAGGGCTCTCCGGGGCATTTGAATGACAATAGAAAGCGGAATAACGCTCGCTGTAGTGGGGACAGTGCTCAGCTCTAAATCGGCTATTGAGGCACATTATTGGCGCAGAGGCGGTGTTTTGCAGCGCTGCCAACTTCTGCTTTGGTCCCCCAGGCGCCTTGCACCTTGCAGTGTCATCAGCAGTGAACTCGGTGAAAGGTGGATAAGCACAGCGAGCAGGACTGCAGTAACTTCGTCCACCCTTCAAATGATATTCCCTATTCTCAATTCAAAGTCCGTGTCCACTATAATATGATAAAATATGATGCAATGCGTGAGCTGTCTTTGAGGTACGCAGGCAGGACATGTAGAGAGCAAAAAGTTGGTAATTTAAAATATTTACCCCGTTAAATTGAGAATGTATATTGGCACCTACTACTACAACTGCATATATATTTTATATAAATTTGTATATATATATATATATATATACACGCTTCAAAATCTCACATTCTTCACCGATTGTACAGCTATTTTAACGGTCAGCTGTGTCCCAGCAACCACGCCATCTCCCACGCGGGGATAATACGCCATACTAGGTAATGACAACCACACAACTAATGTGAAACATTACCTGCTCGCTCATTCGATTGTATTAACACAAATAATAGTCAAAACATACAATCTCTCATTTACATTGTTTATTAACAATAAAAGTCAATACAACAAAATACAATCAACGTTGGAAAGCATTCTGTCATTTTCATACAAAGGCAGTCCTTGTCACATGCAGATGCAATGGCGTCTTGAGGAAAGAGAGTGAGAGAGAGAGAGACGGAGAGAGGGGAGAGGGAGAGACGGAGAGAGGGAGAGACGGAGAGAGGAGGGAGAGACGGAGAGAGGAGGGAGAGACGGAGAGAGGGAGAGACGGAGAGAGGGAGAGACGGAGAGAGGGAGAGACGGAGAGAGGGAGAGATGGAGAGAGGGAGAGACGGAGAAAGGGAGAGACGGGGAGAGAGAGACGTAGAAAGAGGTGGAGACGGGAAGAGAGAGGCGCAGGGGGGACGTAGAAAGAGGGAGATGAAGGGTAGAACAACGTCTGCCGGGTTCCTCTAGTTCTATATAGAATTAATGCAATCTACATATCTACACATTTTGCCATTCGCGACTTAAAAAGAGTTGTGAACTTTCTTACTTTACTTGAGCTCTTTCGTTTACCTCCTTTCTTTTTTCCTTGGACTTTTAAAATATATTCATGCTAGATCAATTATTTTATATGATCTTTATTTACATTGCATTTGTATTGGTAAACTCCTTATAAAAAGCAGAAAGTTAACCATTATTTGACCAAGTAATACGTGTACAAGTATATAAAATGGTATATTATGGATTTATTATAACACTTTCATGCGAAAATATGAAGTTAAATAATTGAATGTAGAAAACTTTTACAATTAAAGAAGAACCATAAACTTTACCGTATGATTTAGATATCTCGAAGGATACAACGAACTCGGTTTATTGTAATGATGAGAATGGTTTTCAAGAATTACATCAAATCTATCTCTACTAAAACCGTTAAAAACACTACTTTCAGATCATTTTTTAAAATTATATCAAGTTCTTAAGCATGTACGTGATGAATTCAATGACAATACTGAAGAGTTACTTAACTCTTAAGCCAAGCCTGCCCAACTGGCTCTAGAAGGACGCGGGCTCTCGCGGCGGTTCGCTTCTAGGCTCCGAGCAGAGGGGGAAGAGGGTTTAGGGCAGGCACGTCAAACCGCGCCCGCACGAACTACTTGCCCGCCTGGGGAGTCCGGCTCTCGTACGTGCATGGGCAACTTCCCCTGACTCCGCGCGCATTTCCCCACCAAATCCAGAAAGGGGTGTGCATGCGCAAGCTGGAGCGACGTGAGGCGGTGAATAGTGGCTTCACACAAAAAATGTGTGACAGATTTTTTTCTATCAAATAAAAGAATTATATTTGTGAAATTTGTGACTACTTGTTACTATTTGATGTTTATTTTCTTACTACATTGGAAGCTTATAGGATACTGTTTATCCCGTTTTCCTGTTTGAGAACGCACGTTTTTGCACGTTTTCGCGTGATTTCGCATGTTAGCCATTGTTGCCTGTTGTAACCTGCGCCTGATAATAAAACAAAAAATGTCGTGTATCACAAGGTACTTAACTGAAGAGTGCAACCTATGCACCAAAATACAGGAACAATAATGAATGATTAATCTACTTAATTTTTTTATTTGTATTTTCTAATAAACAATTTAACTTAATAAATTCCAAAATCTGCTTATTTATTGCCTTTAACAGCCGGTCCCTATGATTACAGCTTTGTATTTCTCTCTTAAACAAAAATCAATTCAAAAAAACGCTCTGGTACGTAATAGATTTTTTAATTATCTATTTAATATCAATTTTTTTGAAATTCTTCTTTGTTTGAGAGAAAAACACAAATCTGCAATCTTTTATTTTTAAATTTAACCATTGAATATTTAAAATCTCACTCACATGCGACGTAGAAAGGATTATTCATTTTCTGTAAAGAGAAAAGAGTAATCAAGTAGCAGTAATATATAATAACTGTCAAACAACTTTTCCCAAGGACTGTCATGGGTCAGGTATCCAATGACGTACCACCATTCCTTAGCTTTGTGCGTCCCTTACTTTTTAAATCTAGCGCCAATTTCTCTGGACGCAGAGTCCGCGAGATTTAAGCTTCTTTCCTTGCCCGCGACCTTGACATGCCTGGTTTAGGGCATGCCTCATGCATCACGGACCCGTTGACAAACCTCAATACCTGCGAATGGGGCTTGAAAAACGTATTGGTGTTTCATAGTATTATTTATTGCATTTTACAATTTTTAAACATTAATTTTTAAACAAATAACTAACATATTTTATATTTTAATAGTTGTCTCGTAGGAAAGGGGACTAGCTAGGTTAAGACAAAAGCAAACCGAAATAGAGGAAAAGATTTTGAACAATGAGTTTGAACGAAAATAAAATTACGGTTCGTTCCTATCCCACACCACGTATAAAAAGGGTTTCTACATTGCTTTTAATGTGTTGTTTACGCTCATATCTTTAGAAAATAAAAATCTTCCAAATAGCCCCTTGATAAAAAAACCTATGCAATCACCCTTTAAAATATGTTTTGACAAATTTTAAACATAAATACAAATAATATGTTTTCCTTTAATAAATACTTTCGGAATTTCTTGAAGTATTAATGAAGACATTTTATGCTGTTTTTGGATGCGTGTCAGTCTGCAAATATTCAACTTCATATTGGAATTGTTTTGTGAATTTTATGTCCACAGCGAAAGGATTTTGAAGAAGTAAAATATAACTTTCCATGGTCCTAAATATCACTAAAAACTACAATGCTTTCTAATTCTATTCTTGCCAACTTACTAGTTCGCCTGCCGCATCACGAAGGTCGGAAAGCGAAAAATAATTCGTGTGTTGTATTGGGGGAAATGAGTCTAAGTAGAGACAGACAAACATTTATTAAACACACAACATAATGAAAGATACAGTAGACTCAGCGGTGACGAGGCCATAGTGGAGTGTACAAGAAAGTTCGGGGACGCAGAGGACAGACTCTAAACCCGAAGGAGCATTTCCCCCACGGCAGACAACGTTTCTTAGAAAGTCCTTGCAGGGTTGAAGTCCGTGGTCCAGGAGAGAAGCCGTGAGAAGAAAGCCTGGTCGTTGCCAGAAGCCAAGTTTCGAAATGAATGTTCGGTAGCCGAAGGAGGAGGAACCAAAAATACAGCCAAGAGTCACCGTATCCGAGTACCAATTTCACCGTTTCTTAGACCCTCGCACTGTAATACTACTGCACACGCTACTCATTCTTTTCCACTTTCTGATTGCTTACGTTGCCGGAGTTATGCGGTCACGGCTGGCCAACGAGTGGTCATCGGGGATATTTGCTTGAAGGATCAACCAGGTGCCGCCTAGATGATGATGATGATGATGATGATGATGACGATTATGATGGTTGCCGTAAATGCTGGCGCGTGTAGTTCGAACGTCCGGTGCGTACACAGCAATTGAAATACCTCCTGTGCCAGGTACCTCGAATCTGATAACTGTATGCGTTCATCCTCATTGCAGTTCACACCCAAAGCCATTTCCCTTGCCCCTGGGTGACGTGCAGCCCTTCTCCGACGAATTCAACTCGCGTGCGAATTCTCGGGCTCGTGGAAAGCGAGCGACCAAGAACTCACTCCCCAAGCTACTGGGATGAGCAGCTTCATTGTAAGCAATTGATTATCTTCGTAAATGATTTATTTCACTTGTTTCATCACTCCTTCGTTCAAGTTTCTAGGTGTTTTGTGCGCAAATTGTGCGGTAAAGGTCAAAAGCATAGTTAATTGAGAATAAATATTCCTAATTTACAACTCCTACACACTTTCAAGATCTTGATTCCATAGCTCTTATTATTCAGGATGGTCCAGAATAAACGTTAAAAAATCTTTAGGATCTACGGAGGAGGGTAAAGGACTATGTACCGGTACATTCCTTTGGATCAATGGATATGGAAAATGTCTTAAAACGAAGTTACACATGTCTCTTTTCAGACATGGCATCCCTGTACGTAATCAACTCTCAGAAAACAATTTGCCCATTGGCATTCCCTCCAAATGACAATTTCGAGAATTTTTGTCCATTTCCTAGCTTGTACTCTATCAAAATGTGCATCATATGCGTGAAACCTCAGGGTATTCACTTTGAGATAATTTTATGGTGAAAGCTGTACAGTAAAGACACATTTATTGTGAGCCACTCTGTTTAGTTGAATGGGACGCGAGTGATCCCCGGAGGGTAATGTGCTTGCAGCGAACAAAGGAAGAGCTCAGCGTTGGCAGAAACAAATCTCGCGTTTCGAGGCAGCGTGGGGTTGCTGGAGGACGGCGACTGACAAAGGCATCGCGCGTCGCGTCGCGTCGCGTCGCCATCGCGCGTCGCAAAGAAGAGGCGAGACCAAAGCGCGGCGTTTCGTGGCCGACGGAGGAAGGTAACTCCCCATTACAGAGAGAGCGGCGCCGCCGTTGCGGAGGACTTTTGCGTGGGGGGAGATTAGCGCCCGCTCTTCGTCCCGTGCGCCACGCCCCTCGCCTGCGTTCACTCCACACTCCCCTCTGCGTTACGTGGCGGTGACGACATTGCGGTCCCTCTTGCTCACACACTCGTTTTTTCACTAACATTCCCGCATCGGATTGTATGTACCGTATTTGATGACATATACGACATACTGCTGCTTAAAAAATGTAATTTTTTTTACTTGTCGCTCACGACTTTAATATTTACATTAAATGCAATTTCTTCACACTCTTATATTTATAAGTATATGTGCTTTAAATAATGTCTTATAAACTTTCTTGAAAACTCAAGTTTTATTTGAAAATGAGCTCAAATTTCCGCCTTTTCAGAAACGCTCAAACGCCATTTACTCAAAAATGGCTCCAAATTTTTTCTTTAAACTTTTCCAATGGACATTGCTATTTTCACTGTTTGCCATGCCGTAAAGTTTATTTTCGTGTAGTCATTTGGTTTTGCAAAAATTATACAAATGTAATTCCTTTTAAATATATCTCACGTCCTTAATATGCACATGTTCACCAATTAGTATACATCTTTGAACATCTAAATAAAAAAGTTCCTCAAATGACTTCAAATGAAGTTTTTCGAAAACTCAATAGATTCCTGTCAGAAAAAAGCTTAAAATTTTGCATATACAGTATTGTTTAACGCCATTTTCTTAAAAATGGCTCCAAATTTTTCAATGAAAATTGATATTTAGGACGAGATTTCAGCCTTCTTTAATATTCTTAAAATAATACTTCGGTTCTACTATTTGGAAAACGAAAAGTTGAGAAAATGTCAAAAAATTGTACTTTGGGCGGTGATAGATGGCAGCAGGCAAGAAGGAGGGGCAAGACTGTACAATACCAGCCCACACCAAGGAAATTAGAAAACTTTACTTCGAGAAAGTCTGTGCCTTTCTGTAGCACAACTAGTTTCACTAAAATTCCCGCATCGGCAGAGGTAGCTCAGGGCATCGCTGCAGCGCCTCTGACCGGGAAGTCCTATGGAGCCACTCCCAATGATGGGAAAATTTTTGACCGTCATCAGAGCAGTCAGCTACTAGAATTCACCTCCGGACAGTGGCTGAAATCGTCCCAGCTGTCTATATTCCAATTTAAACATTTTGTGCCTTTAAGGTCTCGAGGAGAGGGAGGAGAGGGGAACACTCATCTAATCGAGAGTTTCAATTCCCAAAATTGAAATATTGATGAAGCTTCAGACTGGATGTCAGTGTTCCCTTCTCCATTCAGCTTGTGACCTTGAAGGGGCAATATGTTTAAATCGGAGTATATACAGCTGGGATGAATTTAGCCCCTCTCCGGAGGAGAATTCTAGTGACCTATTGCTCTGATCAGTACTACCTACGGTAGTACCACTTACATGCTTTATTGATTGATTTTTTTCGTGTTTTCGGGCGCGTCAACGGCTTTGTTCATTAGTCCCGTAAGTGTAGTGCATGTTTCTCTATCTGAAGATGACGGTGATCTTCCTCGGCTGGATGGCGTGATCCGGCACCGACGTGCCGCCGGCTAGTGGGGTTTTCACACAACCAGGACTCTCCCACCAGCGGGGCACCGCCCCAGCCGGGACAAGCTCTAAGCTCCCGACCGGTCTCCCGAAATATGTGGTAGTGTAGTGCATGTTAGTGTTAGTGGGTGTGTAAGGGAAGAGGATAGGACAAGGAAGAGGAAGGAAAGTCCGTGGCCCGTTTCTTAGGGTACTGCTCCGGCATTCGCCTGGTGTTGATCAGAGAAACCAAGGAAAACTACCGATCAGAACAACCGGCCTCTAGAATTCCAGACAGCGACTGAATTCGACCTAGCTGAAAAGTTAGTGTCGAAAATCCTGCCGTCGTCGGGACTCGAATCTAGGACCTTCAGGTCATAGGCGCTGCAATGACATCAGTTGATACCCTGAGCTACCACTCCCGGTACTTACATGCACTACACTACCACGCATGTCAGGAGATTAGCTTGAGCTGAGCCAACTTGCAGGTCGGCGCCGGATTGCGGCTTCAGCAGGGGAATATTATTCAATGAATTAAAATTCCCGCCTCCTTTCATTGCATCTCCACGGTTCGACGCCGAAAATAGACACAACACTACTCCATTGTGGAGTGAATACCTCACATAACCCTGTACTCGTTAACGTTTCCTTGTTCCATGCCCCATGAATCATTTCAGATTCCTGACCGCAGTCACGTGGCTGCCGTTGATAGTTCCCCTGTCCTCTTCTTATTCTCTACCTTCCGTCGTTTTCCTTCTGTTCTCCTTCCTTCTGCCCTCTTCCTTCCGTCCTCTTCACATTGTCCTCCTCCCTTATGCTCTCTTCCTCCCGTGCTCTTCTTCCTGTCCTTCTTCCTCGTGTTCTCTTCCTCTTGTCGTCTTCCTACTGTCCTCTTCCTCCTGTCCTCCGCGACCTGTCCCTTGTCTTATACTCTGCACCTTCTAACTCCCGCTTCCTACCTCGCTTCCCGCGCCGCCGCTGTGCGATGGCGAGAGTCACATTACCCAAACGCGCAACTCCGGGGAATAATTCCGCGCTGATCCTATGCGCGGGGCTTCCTGCGTCAACTTGGAGGGGAATTAAACGAAGTCGCACAGCTGCCGGGGCCGTCCCGCGGGGCGCCCGCGCCGGCGCGGGAGCTGTCGATGGCCGCGCGCCGACATTTCTCTGCCTCTTCATTCGCCCACAGCGCCAGGCCCCGCGCGGCGCGGCCCGGCCCGGCGGCGGAATTACGCAGCTAGGGCGGTTGTTGGCGGAAAAACACGCGGAGCTCGGGGACAAACACGCTCGCCTCGGCCCTCCCCCTCGCCCTCGCTTTCCACCTCGCCTTCGAATTCGTCCTCGTCCTGGCCCTCGCCCTCACCCCCGCCCTTGTCCTAGCCCTCGCCCTCGCTCACGCTCTCGCCGACTCCCCCGACCCAATCCTCGCCGTCGCCCTCACTCTCGTCCTCGTCCTCGTCTTCTTCTTCGTCCTCGTCCTCGCCCTCGTCCTCGCCCTCGTCTTCGCCCTCGTCTTCGCCCTCGTCCTCACCCTCGTCCTCACCCTCGTCCTCGTCCTCGCCCTCGTCCTCGTCCTCGCGCTCGTCCTCGCCCTCGTCCTCGCCCTCGTTCTCGTCCTCGCTTTCTACCTCTACCTCGCCCTCTCCTTTGCCCTCGACTCCGCCCCCACCCTTGCCCTGGCCCTCGCTCTCACCCCGCCCCTGCCCTCACCCTTACTTCGCCCTCACTCCCGCCCCACCCCCGCCCTCGCCCCGGCCTCCCCTCACCCTCACCCTCAGCCTCATCTTTGCTCTGTCCTTCGCTACCACCATCACTCTTGCCATTGCCCTCTCCCTTGCTCTCGCTTTTGCACTCGCTGCCATCCTCGTCCGCACCCTCACCCTGAAGTCGCACTTTCTGTCTCTCTCTCTCTCTCTCTCTGTATTTATAGCTTCACTCCACCTCAGCTAGGGCAAAACAATAAAATAATTCCTGGAAATTTGCATATTTTTGTTTGCAATCGCCTAAACTCTTGCGCTGTTTTGTTAGTCAATTACATGTTAACCGGCTGAACCCGAGAGAAAAATTCACACTTTGTCACTGTTTTAAAAGTGAGAAGAGATTCATACTAAATTCCAACTTCAGGCCAGAACCTGAACTGCACGACGAAGTATTTTAGATCTGTCATGACAACCTATTAACGCATCAATTTTAATGTACAAAGACTGAGTTTCTGATTTTGCTACTATGTAGTAGAGCAAAATTTTCACTAAATTTCTTTTCCACCTGATGTCAGCACGTTTTCCTACATGCGCCTTCATTTTGTTGTGAACCTCACCCTTTCTTTCTCTTTCTCTCTTGCTCTCTCTCCTCTCTTTCTCTTTCTCTCTGTCTTTTTCATATCTCAGGAAGAGATGAAAAAGTCTTTAACTACTAAACTTTATGTATGGAAGCACTCAGAGAACTGATAGCAAATAGTGAACATTTATTTCCTTTGTCAGTAAAGTAAGAAATTTCAACAATGAATTTTTAAAAAAATTGTTGAATATAGATTTTGAAATTTTGACGTAGTGTTAACAAGAAAAATGTAGGTCTTCGTTTCATCAAGTAGTTTTATACGTACTCAAATAAACAATACTAAGAGCTAATTACAAAATATAATACTAAGAGCTAATAACAATATTACTAAGAGGTAATTTCAAAAAATAGGTACATCATGTACCGGGTTTGAAAACTTAAGGCTCTCTCATTACAATATAAACTCAATTCATTAAAAGGAATTCGTAAACAAAATGTTGGCGTACATTTAAGGTCGAGTTTTCAATACCGACCGAGGCTTACTACAACAATGCCCCTGAGGCCAATGCAGTGTTTCTAAGCTGCAACTGAATCGACATCCCAAGACGCCGTTCTCTCGCTTCTCATCTGAACAAATACATCTGCAGGGAAGGCTGTGTCTGCATTCCCTCAATGCAGTTGCACCCATAGGATACTAGCCTCTAAGTGGTAGCTCTATTGATTTTTTAAACTAATATGACCTGCGCGAGATGAGGTTTTTAGACTATTTTGTCATGGTCAACTTTCTCAGCTATGTGCCAGCTTATTTACTAGCGGATCCCAAAGGAAGGAAAGGCAAGTATTTCGAGACAAGAAAGTATTCGGCAATCTATCATGCTACCGTGGCAGAGAGGATTTTGAGGGATGGGTGCGAAAGTATCTCGTCGGTTGGTTACAGACGATCTTATTTAGATTCCCGACTGTTATCCCAAATGTCCTCCCTAATGACCCGAGTATATGGATTCTGCGCAAAGAACTGAAATATCAAAAAAAGAAATTTTCTAAATCATTGATTTAAAAGTGATCACAATGGAATCTAACTTTCACAGTTTCTAGCAACCTATGCTATGGAGTGAACGAACCATCAAAACATTTAATAGAACGCCCAAAAAGATATTTGCTTGAGTCTTACAGTCTTCACGTTTAGGATTGTGTTGTTTTAGAGAATTTCAGCATTAGTTTGTTATGAACTGTTATTGTATTGTAGAATAAAATACATTAACATGAGAAACGTTACACCGTTACATTTCTATTAAATTTGCATTCATTGGTACAAAGTAATTGGAACATAGATTTGTGAGACATCAGTGCCTTCAAACATTGTATAATATTTCTGTCTTATATCAATCATTTATTGAGTTGTTTCACATACTATTCGTGGTACGAGTCATGATGATAATGGTGTTACCTTGATTGATGGATTTCCTGTCTTTGGTTTACATTTCACCCTTCACCATTCGTAGCTCAATGTTTAAACACTTTCCTCAAACGTAAAAGAAACCTAGCTTATAGGTAAAGATTTTGTGTATACTATGTAAAAAACGAAAACATAGCTTTAGAATCAGCTTGTTCTTCTTTATCTGCGTCGTGCTTTCAAATCCTCCACGACCCAAACGTGAGCAAAGATCGCGCCCATCTGAACAAATGTGAGAGCGAAGAGTATTGCTTAGCTCCGTGCAGGGCTCCTTTGTGTGTCATGTCGAAGTTGGAGAAATCCAATATTTGCTCCAATTTCCTTCCGGAGGGGGTGACGGAGGCGGCAATGGCTGCGAGGATGTTGGAGGTAGCGGGATCGTTGAGGGCGGCAGAGGTGGTGAGGAGTGTAGGGGCGATGGGGACAGTGAAGACGGTGGGAAGGCGGGCACGGAGAGAAGGTCAGAGATGGCGGGGACGGCGAGGGGGTGGGACATCTGGGGCAGATGGAAGGCGGTGAGATATAAGGGGCGACTAACGCGGCGACGGCTGTGGAGACAGGGGTGGTAGCGGGATTGTTGAGGGCAGCGGGGGTTGTGAGGACAGAGGAGGGGAGAGTACGGTGAGAACGTCAGAGATGCAGGGACAGAGGGGACGAAGAGGGCTGTAGGGACGGCAGTGGCTAGAAAGGAAAGCGGTTTGCAGGGCATTTGGAGGGGATGCAGCTGGGACGTTGGAGATAGCGGGGTCGTTAAGGGCGACGCAAGTTGTGAGGACTACAGGGACGATGGAGACAATGAGGACGATGGAAGGGCGGGCACGGAGAGAAAGTGAGTGATGGCGAGGACGGCCGGGACAGAGAGATGGCGGTGAAATCTAAGGGGTGACGAAGGTGGCGACGGTTGTGGGGACACGGAGTGAGGGCGGCGGGGATGGTGATAATGGAGGAAGCGAGAGCATGGCGAAAACGTCAGAAGTGGCAAGGGCAACGGGGACGACGAGGACTGTCGGGACGGCGATGGGCGTGGAGGGAAGGCGATGAAATGTGAGGGGAGAATACTGTGGGGACGTTGGAGGTAGCGGGGTCAGCAAGGGGACGGAGGTCATGAGGACTGTAGGGGCGATGGGGACAGTGAAGACGAAGAAGAGAATGTCAGAGACAACGGGGACGGCGAAGGCTGTGCATCGGCTGGGGCAGAGGGAAGGGCAGGAGACTTGGGACGGGGCCGGCGGCGGAGGTGGTGGTGCAAGAGAGGCGCGCTGAGAAGACCTGACGAGCGGCGGGCGCTGCTCTTTCAGATAAATAATTAATATCGAGTGCCAATTAAGCCGAACACACAACCCTTGTGTTCTTCACAGCGGCCGTGCGGAGCTAATGCAGCTGCAAAGACGCGAGGCGGGCGAACTCCGCGGGAGCCAAGTCGTCTGAGCCCCGACTCGAGGAGCGTCTTATCACGGGTTTTGCGGGCGCACCGGAGCCACACGCCAAATGCTCCCTACATTCTCGGGAACTTCGGGATCAAAGAAGGAACCGCAAAGTACCTCAACAGCATATTTTACTCCCTGTGAGTCTTCATTTCGTTTCGTTAGAAAATGAATGTTAATATCAGAGTAACTACTCAGAGGTAATTGTTCAAAAGTTTTGAAATGTTGCTGTTGTGTTGAAAAGAATGTTCTTTGAGACTGTGTAGAATGGTGATAATAAAACCGGTCTTGCTATTTCGTATGTTGTCTTTACGTAAAGCAATAACAATTCAATTACAAATTCACCTGAAAAATATTCATGTAGTTAAATGGTAAAAAAAATATTGGTTTTAAAAAGACTTTTTTTACAGGCACCGTATATTCTGAAAGTGCCTGATAATATAATAATAATAATAATAATAATAATAATAATAATAATAATAATAATAATAATAATAATAATAATAATAATAATAATAATAGGTGCTCTGGACGCAATTCCTAAAGATCTTACGAAGCACTTGACTAAGATCCCAGGCTGCAGTAAGCACTATGAAATCCAGGATATCGTACTCTATCGTACGGCGCACATTTTGCGCAAGGTGTTGTAGAACCAAATAGATCACCGAATCTACACCTTAGGAAGCTGGGTGCAACCTGGTGTGGATTTCCGTTTACTGCCGGAACCCAAGATCCTTCACCGTGAGAAATGAAGATAATAATAATAATAATAATAATAATAATAATAATAATAATAATAATAATAATAATAATGTGTACGTATTTGGCATTATTGGGTCGGCAGTCCGACTTCGCCGGCCAGCTACCGGTGTTCCACCTGTGGTGCTTATTTAAATTACCATGCTTGGGGGTAAGAGTGACATTAGGCGAAAATGACGTATTCTCTTCACTTGTGACATTAACTAGCAAGATCCGCCTGCTTCAGCTTTTCTTAATCACACAGTTACAGAAACTGGGATGATTTTAAAGGAAAGCTACAACTCAACTTTTGCCTTGAGCGGGAATCGAACCCAGGATCACAGCATGGGAAGCTAGTACGCTGTCCCTAAGCCATCCCATAATAATAACAATAATAATAACAATAAAATAATAACAATAATAATAATAATAATAGTAATAATAATAACAATAATAATCCCTTAGGGTTTAGCAATGTCGACTTTCGATTGGAGGGACCCTTGCTGGGCCCTACGGAGAATGTGCCGAGGCCACTGTGGGTCGCAGTAACGGAAATAACTAAAGGGTAAAGTGTGATCTGTGAACTCGACCTTGCTTCCTGCGAAACTCACCTTAAATGAGAAAAATGGATATGACAAGTAATGTAATGAATCTTAACATGACTTGTTCTACGAAGGTTCCAAACCTGCTCAGAAACCGCGCTAATCCCAGCTTGTCGACGTCTGGCCATCCCATGGATGTCAGTCCCAGTGTCGGCAGTAGCTTCAAGTCATCGTCAGAGATATCGAGCTGACGAGCGATAACTGCTCGTCAATTCCCAAGTAGTATGGATGTGTTGCTTGCTATTTGCCGAGTGACGAACATTTGATGTTCGCCCTACTCACTGCCTGTCGGTCGTTTGGACACATCAAAAGTGAACACATCACTGCTGAAAATGTATCGTCATCAACTGACTAGATTCTTTGAATCTTGGGTAGATCTGATATTTGGGCTCCTCTTTCTCCGTATCGCGAAAAAGGTGTATTTTCGAACCCCCATTTTTCGCCTTTGCGAATAATGCGAATGCTTTTGCGAATAATAAATGTATCACATCACCTCCTTTAATTCATCCCGTGATCGTTTCGGTTTATCGCATGAATATTCCTTTGTAAAATGTGCTAAAACATCAGACGTAGCGCTCGGGCGTTCATGAAAGAGGCGACTTGCATTTTCCAAATACTTACCCCAATAGAAAAGTTAACTCCGCAATATTGTCCTCAAGTTCAGGATATAATTCAATAACGTTCCACGACCACGTCATAGAATAGACGTGGTCGTGGCATGTTTTTTGCAATGCTAGCTGTGCATCTTAGACAGTGGCGGCTTGTATGGTAATGCCAGTGAGTCATGGTATCACCAAAAAATAGGAAAGAAAAACAGTTTTCACAACGAATGTGTGTGTGTAAAATATTTCTTCAAATTATTTTTTCTTTATAGTAATTCATTTGAACGAGAGTTTAGTCCTTCGATGCTCCATCAATACTGACCGCCAGAGTGCTACCTGTCTCGTTAAGTTAGACCTTAGACTACCAACGTGGATATTTTTTCGAATTATTTTTTCATTATAGTAATTCATTTGAACAAGAGTTTAGTCCTTGGATGCTCCATCAATACTGTCCGCCGCTACCTGCCTCGTTAAGTTAGACCTTAAGCTACCAACGTGGATATTTCTTCAAATTATTTTTTCATTATAGTTATTCATTTGAACAAGAGTTTAGTCCTTCGATGCTCCATCAATACTGACCGCCAGAGTGCTACCTGTCTCGTTAAGTTAGACCTTAGAATACCAACGTGGATAAAATTTTTGTCGACCTTCTGCAGCTGCGCGTTGATTTCGGCACGGCCCGACGCGGGTTCCCCTGGGCAGGCGTGGCCTCCGCCGCTGATTAAAGCTGTGTACCTCGAAGCCCCGCGCCAACCGGACAATGCCAGGGCTCATGGCTGTGTTTGTGTTAATCACGGGTGACACCATTACCGTGTTGGCTTGGCTTCCGCGTAAGTGAACAAGCGCCTACACAACGGGCAGACTCGCGCAAGAAGCGAGTATCCATTACCCAGCCAGCGCTGGAGGATCATCCCGGAGGATTTGGGGGGCGAGATCGGATGACACGAGGAAGAATATACAAACTACCTGCGCGTTAATAAGTTAAAACTCATTCTGTTTTTATTTACTCCAACAACATGATTATTGATTAATTTTTTCGTGTTTCCGGCCGCGTCAACTACTTCGGTCATTAGTCCCGTTAGTGTAGTGCATGTTGTTTCTCGGGAGATGGCGGTGATCTTCCCCCGCTGGATGGCGAGATCCGGCGCCGACCTACCGTCGGCTAGTGGGGCTTCCCCCTAACCTGGACTCTCCCACCAGCGGGGCAGCGCCCCAGCCGGGACAAGCTCTAAGCTCCCGACCGGTCTCCCGGAATCTGTGGTAGCGTAGTGCATGTTAGTGTAAGTGTGTGTGTAGGAGGAGAGGATAGGTCAAGGAAGAGGAAGGAACGATCGCGCGCGGTCCGTGGCCCGTTTGGTAGGGTACTGCTCCGGCATTCGCCTGGTGTTGATCGGAGAAACCACGGAAAACTACCGATCAGAGCAGCCGGCCGCTAGAATTCTCCTCCAGACAGCAGCTAAATTCGACCTAGCTGAAAAGCTAGTGTCGAAAATCCTGCTGCCGTCAGGACTCGAACCTAGGACCTCCCGGTTGGAGGCGCTGCAGTGACATCAGTCCAACAACATCATAAATTACTTCATAAATGACTAAATATTATCATGCATAATGTCGTTCAATTACATATTCAATAAAGAGTTTTTGCAAGACGGGAAATCCATTGTCGTAATGGTAAACATTATCGTCAATAGGGATTATCTTCAGAAAAATGAGTTTTTGCATGTCGTACAATGAAAAACCTACGTTAAAACTAGGAAATAATCGGAACTAAATACATCTAACAGGATCTAAATGATTTTATTGAAGATTTGTGTATCTCCGAGCCCATTTTTGCCTTGGAAGCGTTACGAGATAGTAAAACGTATAATAGACCCCTATATGAAATCAAAGGAGCCTCAATATAAACTTAACCTCCAAATCCGTAACAATTACGTTAGTTTATTTCTGATATATTTGAATTAACTTAAAAAATATCTATTTAGTTCCTGCCGTATTATATTGGTACTTTTTCTTACTTTCATGCTTATTGTATGTTAGTGTTGAATTCGTGTTTAGAGGTGGTGGCGAAAACTACGTAAAGTGTAAGTTGCGAACACTTTTGTCGTAGACGACGAAACAGAGAATGTCGGCAACCGACAACCGAAATCTCGTCATTTGATGCCGGCGCAGGCCCAGTTCAGTTCTCCACAGAATTGTTTTGTTACATCTTTCAAATCAACGACTTGCAAAAACTCACTAATATCTCTTAATGCGGGATAAGCACTGGCGCACAAACTTAAATTGATTGATTATTTCTTGTTTCAGCACGCGTAAACAACTATGGTCCCATAAGTGTAGGGCATTTTATCTCGGAAACCGGTGTTCCCCTTCCAGAACGTCCGGGTAGCGAGATCCAGCGCCAACCTACACGTGGGCTTGGGGGATTCCCCTCCAGAAATCATCTCCAGAGGGGACCTGCTCCATCCGGGCCAAACTCTGCGCTCCCAACGAGACTCTGCACATTAAATGTCTGTTTATGCTAGTGTAGTGCACGTAAATGTAACGTGTGGGTTTGTGTATAGGAGGAAGGAAAGATCGCGTACAGCCCACAAGCCGTATGTAAAAGTACTCCTCGGACATTCGCCTGATGTTAATCACACAATGAAAAACAACTGATCAGAGCAGTCGGCTGCTAGAACTCTTCAGACAGCGGCTGAATTCGACCAGCGACACCAAAAATATTTTTTCCCATTTTATACGTTTTTTAATAAATCGCATTTTCATAGCTATATTACAACAATCTAGTAGTAAGTGAAATACAGGCTCTGCTAAACAAAGAGTACTTGCTGGATGTAATATAAACTGTGATGAAAAAACGCCGATGTAGCAAATTCAAGAGTTCACAGTTTCACGAACACTAAAAGTGAGAGTAAATGTAAAAGAGAAAGTGTACGTGGCCCGATGAGAGCTGGAAGACCGCAAGGCCGCATTAGGCTGTGAAATGCTAAGTCTGGCTTGCTGGATGGCCGTATGGAATATTCCTGGAAGCCGCTATTCGCGAAGCCGCGCAGTTACTTTTTATCGCGCCGTTTGGCGGCGGGCGGGCGCGTGGGCGGGGGTGGGTGTGGGCGGGGTTTGTTCTAACTCCGTCGCCGCCGCCGTGCGCCTCTCCGCCTCCGCCTGCGGCGTAATAGTCGTCGTTAGACCGCCCCGCCTTCGTCGCCAAGGAACAGCGTCTCCGCATTTTCTTGCCGCCGCCGTCGGTGGCCGTAAAGAAGAGCGATGCTTCCCGTGGGGTGGGCAAGGGGTGGGGCGCACGGGTGGGGCGGGGCGGGGCGGGGAGTGGCGGGGCTGGTGAGGAGTGGCGGGGCTGGTGAGGCGTGGCGGGGATGGTCAGGCGTGGCGGGGATGGCGTGCGTGCGGTGTGGCCTGGCGTCGGGGATGGCGTGGCGGGATGGCGTGGCGGGGATGGCGTGGCGCGGGTGACGTGGTGGGGGTGACGTGGCGGGGGTGGCGTGGCGGGGGTGGCGTGGCGGAGGTGGCGTGGCGGGGGTGGCGTGGCGATGATGGCGTGGCGGGGGTGACGTGGCGGGGGTGGCGTGTCGGGGGTGGCGTGGCGGGGCGACGTAGGAGGGGTGGTGTGGCGGAGGTGTTGTGGCGGGGGTGACGTGGCGGAGGAGACGAGGAAATTGTTATTAAACATGAAAAATGTGTAGTATTGAAAAATTGTATTTTTAGATGTTTCATAAAGCATACCTCGTTAAAGAAATGTCTTTCAAAATGTAAACAAAATAGTAATGAAAATAATTCAATTTGATATCTGAAGCGTAACTTAGAGAAATAAATGTAGTTACTAATATGAACATTTCTTCTTAATTTTTAAGTTCCATAGTACTAAAATGCACTGTGTACAATAGCATGAAAAGTAACCATCATAAATGATGTTTTAATCTACTTAATTTTATGGGTAAGTTTTGTAACATAATATGAATATAGTTTATGTATGTTAATATTTTTTAAGTTTTTAACTTGATAAAATTCAACAATACACTTGTAAAACGAATCTGTGTACCATCGAAACTTCCATCACTAATCTAGTGAACGTTTCCACTGTGCTTTGCTGTGACGCGTGTCTTCTCTACCCCAGCTGACGTTACAAGAAAATCCGTCTCCGCTGCTCGCTCTCCGACTCCTCCCCGCCCCCACTCCGGAACTCCCCCTCCCCTCTCAGGACCTTCCCAGCCCATCCACCCATCTGGCTTGCCAACACTCCCCGCCCCAGCTCCACTTGGCCCGCCCCCGCCCCATTCCCACCTCGTCGCCTGTCCGTCCCGTCCCCGCCCCGTCCCGTCCCCGCCCCGTCCCCGCCCCGTCCCCGCCCCGTCCCCGCCCCGTCCCCGCCCCGTCCCCGCCCCGTCCCCGCCCCGTCCCCGCCCCGTCCCCGCCCCGTCCCCGCCCCGTCCCCGCCCCGTCCCCTGCCCTGTCCCGCCCCTGTCCCCGCCCCCTGTCCCTGCCCTGTCCCCTGCCCCTGTCCCCGCCCTGTCCCTGCCCTGTCCCCGCAAGGCCCTGTCCCCGCCCTGTCCCCGCCCTGTCCCCGCCCTGTCCCCGCCCTGTCCCCGCCCTCCTGTCCCTGCCCTCTGTCCTCTGCCCTGTCCCCTGCCCTGTCCCCGCCCCGTCCCCGCCCCGTCCCCGCCCCGTCCCCACCCCGTCCCCGCCCCGTCCCCGCCCCGTCCACGCCCCGCCCCCTCTACTCTACCCAGCTCTGTCCCCTCCACCGCCTCCGCCCATGACCCTGGCCTTGCCCTCGCCGTTTTATCCCCCTCCCAGCCCTCGCCACCGTCTCCTTACCCCACCCCCACCCCCCGCTCGGCTCGTCCCGCGCGAAGGAGAGCGAGACAACGGCGCGTCGCCTGCCTCGTTTGCGTGTTGCTTACGACCGACGCGACGCGACGCCTGCCAGCGGGCGCCGCCCTTCTTATACCCGTCGCCAAACATCTACGGGCCCGTTGAGCGCAGAGCCACTCGCCTGCGGACGGAAGCCTCTACCACGAAGGGCCGTTGTAGGGCGCTGGGGGGTGTACAAGAGCAGGATTCGCAGTTGACACTCAAGGAAAAAGGGAATTCTTGAGCTTGCCTGTTATACGTTGACATTTACAGATGCCCGTATTTCATAGACGCCCATTATGAACGAAGGATATGTAGTTCTTTAAGTGATTGAAAATGTGAAAATATACAATTTACATTAAGTTTTTCGTATTTGTGTGGTTACAAACAGTTCACGCTCAACATTTTTCGCAAAGAGGGCATTTCATTTGGGTGCTTTCTAAATCATTCTTTACTGTACATTCCCAATATATTATTCTTGTCCCCGAAGTGCGATTTCATTGTATGAATGATAAGCTACGTACTGGACTGGGGATGATTGGAATATCATTGACATTATGACCCAAATAGTCCCCAATTACTGAAGCATCTCGTTAGAACAAACCTAAAGTGGTTAATAAGAGACCAAACGTGCCGATGTCACGTACGGGAGCAGAGCATATAGAATGAAAAATAAATGGAAATTACAGAATGAATGGGACTTATTGCTCTCCAGCGTACGAAAGGAACTGTTTGTGATTACGAATCTATCATTTTAGTAACACTCGTTTTATTTTGTTTATTGGTCAATAATATCACGCAACAGTATCTCATTTTCACCTACTGTTGATACATTTTTTATGTCGTTTCCTGGGCACCCAGGGTCTTGGTGCACACGCACTTGGCGATCGCTGCGAAAACTGCTTGTTTTGTCGTTATGTAACATATTTTGTATTTTACTAAAAATTGATATGTAATAAAATAAAATAAATATTACACGCGATATTAAAGATACTTTATCTACTCACAATATACACCTCACTCAATCGTCAGGAAATTCCTTCCTCTCTAAGATACAATATCTCTTTTTCTACTCCCATTATATAATGCTGTCATTTGATGGCCGCAACCAGTTGCATAATGATACTCATTACGTTACTGATTTCATTATGATACAGGTTCTTGACCAAACACAGAGAAGTTTACAAATCAAGTATTGACAATTCATTTATCATTGAGAATCGTTCTAGTAAATTTTTCATTAACATTAAAATTTCATTTGATATTATTTTATTGTTGACAGTTTTAATTTCTTTGACTATTGGTATTTTTTGTGGAATATTACTTAAAATAAATTGGATCGTATTTCACTTTCATCCTATTTGACTAGCGCAGTACTCCCTGGCAGGCGGACTGGTAACCAAAGCCACCTGCGGCAGCATGCGAGGGTAGGGTATGGATCTGTTCGCTAAGTGGCCTTAGCTCGATCCTGCATGATAACTGCCACGAAACGATTTAATGTAAAAGTTTAACTTATAAAAGTCGTAGAAAAAGTGCCGTATGAAACTCTATGTAATGGGTATTAATAAACTCGTATGAAATTTACGATACTCGCTTTTTCATCGCTCGTACCGTAATATGACACTCGTGTATTACTACCCATCATCACATCATCGTTTCATAATGTACTATTATTGTTTTGCATAATAAACAACTATTTTATCAACTGTGGATTCGTCTTCAAGACATCCGTTGTCCAACCCTTGTGGCTCGCTCTCGTCTCCTCTAGCGCGACAGAGATAAGCGGAGACCTCTATACCTAGGACGCCCCGCCCTCACGCACTCTCCTCCACTCCATCTTCATTTTCTCTGCCCTCCCGTGAAATAAGGCCGCCGCGTTTCCACCTCATTCTGAAACTGCTGCTGCATGTTCCTCCCCTTACATTTCCCACAATGCCGTTATGTCCACCTCTGTTGCCCTGGTGTCACCAGACAAATGCATCTGGGCGTTTACACGACGGAAATATTAATGCGACTTGCTTTTTGTCTCTTGGATGTGGAATTGGAGAAGACGCAGGTTATCACGTGGAGGGAAACAAGAGTTATGTAGAGCACGAGCTCTACATTTGAGTGCTAAAGGTGGGAAACGTTTGCCTGTGACAATACATAGCTGGGTCGCATCGAATCAGAGTGTATAAAGACTGAGATCGACTGCTACGTAGTCTTCTTGGTTTGCTGGCTTGCTTACACGGGGGAGTTGGCACAGGTCATCAACTGATGTCACTGCAGTGCCTCTGACCGGGAGGTCCTGGGGTTCGAGTTCCGATTGTGGCAAAATATTCCGATATTCGAGGTTCTGTCGCTGTCTGGAGGCAAATTCTAGCGTCGAGCTGCTCTGATCGGTAGTTTTCCATGGTTTTCCGATAGGGCATATGCAGGAGCAGTACTCTAACAAACGGGCCACGGATCGCGCGCAATTTTTCCTTCCATTCCTTGTCCTATCATCACCTCTTACTTGCCCCTCCGAAAAGCATGCACTTCATTTACGAGACTAATGACCTTAGCAGTTGACGCACCCGGAATCACTAGTAATCAATCAATAAACTCAATCCCATTCAGCTACGATCAATCCTCCAAAATGGGCCACCGATCCCATGCAGTTCCTCTTTTTCTCAGAGAACTTACAATGAACTTTTCCCTCGAAGAAGGGTAGTGGAAATTTCTCATTCCAGTTCAATAAAACGCATGACACGTTAAGCACACGATGCTCTCAGTACAATACAGAAGAATATTAGATTGACCCTTGTCGAATTTGGAAGGACGAAGGGCATGTCCTATTCAGCCTCAGAAGGCGAACGCGGTGAATTGCTGTTGCAACACCACCCATTCACGTTGGCTTGACTAACGCAATATGGTCAGCACTTAATAATATAAAATATAATAATAATAATAATAATAATAATATGGTATAATATAATAATATGGTCAGCACAATATGGTCAGCACTTAATTAGTAGTGAAGTATTTAAATATTATACTAAAAGTGTTTTAAAGTGTTTTATTGGCATGTGTCGTCTACAGAGCTGTAGATAATTACTTGAGAATATTAGTGTTGACAGAAAAAATGATTGAAATGTATTAATTGATATAGTTAAATTAATTTACAATTAACAGATGTATATAACCGTGCAATTCGAGAGAAAGATATTTTCAATTTGCAATGTGTCAATGCCTTCTCTTAGGATGTCGATGAAGGCCACCGTCGACAAACCTATTTAAAAGTATTTAAAAATCACGGCATTCTGATCATTAAATTACAGGTTAGAGCGGACTTAATTGCACTAAACAGCTTGAAATCGGAAATTTACTGCACATCTTTGAAATCATCGTAATGACGCCTAAATAATCAATTTCTTATCTGAAGCATGAAGCATAAGGACGGACCAAAACAAACACATATTTACATGTAACATATTTTTTTCTCAAATGGAATATTTTCTCCGATTAATGCCAGGTGAGTACCGGAGCAGTACCCTAACAAACGGACCACGGATCGTGTGCAATCCTTTCTTCCTCTTTCTTTTCCTATCCTCACCCCCTTACGCACACACTTACATGTACTACTCTATCACATGTATTGAGAGACCAGTCGGGAATATACAGCTTCTCTCGATTGGGGAGGTGCCACGCTGCGGAAGATACCTGGACGGGGAAATATCCCGCAAGACTTCGTGATGTTCAGCGCCGGATCTCACCTTCTAGCAATAGAGGAACACCGTCATTATCTGTGATGAAATATTTACTACACCAACGGGACTAATGACGACAGCAGATAACGTTCCCGGAAACATCTATTAACCAATTCAATCGATCATTCAATCATGGATAAATTACCAGGGACTCGAACGTGTCGCCCCTTTTTCTAATTACTAAGTTTTAAGACGCCACATTAAAAGTGCAGGATGGTTGTATATTGTGACTTTCGTCTTATTATCTAGTGTCGGCACGGGTATATTTCTTAATTCGACCCTCTAACTCGATTCTCTATCGACCAAGTGTCTCACGTCAAATAGTGTTTTCGTCCACGATCGTCTTCTCATCGATCAAAAGACTCGTCGACGAGAGTTTTGTCACTTAATTCGACCGTCTTACGCGGTTCCCCATTGAGCAAGTGTCTCGTGTCGAATAGTGTTTTCGTCGACAATAGTTTTTATTAAAAGACTCGTCGACGATAGTTTTGACCCTTATTTCGACCCTCTGACGCGATTCCCTATCGAGCAAGTGTCTCGCGTCAAATAGTGTTTTCGTCGAGGATCGTCTTTTCATCGATCGAGAGACTCGTCGACGAAAGTTTTGACTCTTAAGGGACAGTGCAGTAATCTATTCCATAAACTACATGAAATGAAACATGAGATAATAAGTGTCATCGCGCGATGGAATAAGGAAGAGAGACCTCCTATCATTGCGTTTCTCCTTCATACGCATTTTCTCCAGCCCTCGGCGTAATATTATGCATTTTCGCGGCCATTTCCCCCGTAGGAGTGAATCATGGAGTGTTCTGCGGCCACTGACGAGGGCCTTGTAGGAGTGCATCATGGGTCATGTACGGACGAAAAGAGGAGTGTAGTGAAAAGTTGGTCTAGTTGAAAGAGACCCCTCTAGAATGCAGTTCTATAGAGTAGCCCCGGCAACATCTGTTAACCAATCCAATCGATCAATCAATCAAGGAGAAATTGCCGGCGACTCGAATGTGTTGCTTCTTTTACTTTCTCGCATACGAACGTATATACGGAGAAACATACGTGGTATAGAGAAAGTTATGTAATACTGCGCGAAAAACGGCGGATTATGCTACAAAAAAATTCATTGCGGGGCCCTTACAGCAAAAAAGTGGATAAATCCAGTTGCTAAATTAAGAAAAAAATCGCCTAACTCGTGGTGTAACCAGAATTCCTGTTTTGTGGGTCCTTGATGCCGGAAAACCAATTGAAAGCAAAACGTCCGTCCGTCCGTCTGTCTGTGAACACAACTAGCGCCTAAACCACACGTACTATCTTTTCCAAATTGAAGAAAGCCCTGTCCATCTGGATCTAGTTGAAGCTTTGAGATTTTGGAAAACGTTCTTTAAACTAAGGGTGTACTTTACATGAAGTTCCCCTGATATTTTCAAAATTTTCTCAAAAACGGCTCCAAATATGTTTGGTGTGTCGTGGTGTTCATTGTTGACGAGGACTCGAACGTGTCTCCTCCCCCTTCCAAAACGCGGATCTTCAGAAAAACAATTTTTCTTACTTGACTGCTGAAGCGCTGTGTTATGTGGGCAATTACATGAGTATCGAGAACGCTGAAAATTCCAAATCAGAGCGATTTTGATCACTTTTCATCGAAAAGAAATGCCTATGGTACAAATACGATGAAAGTATATTTATAGTCATTAATTAAAAATATGAACATTTTCCTCAGACATCAAAGCAAACATTTTATTTGGTATTTACACTCAAAAGAAGAAAACATGAGAGGAGGACTTTCCTTCCACCGTCTTCCGCAAAACCTCCCCTTGTATTTTCATATCATGTATATGAATGTAAGTATGAATGGTTTAGGAATTGTAGGTATGAACAAGGAGAGTGCGTGCAGGAAGTTGGCTCGAGCTCCTAATCCCCAGCGCACAAGTTGGCTGGGCCGCTTCCCCCACTGGCTCTGCCCGACGCTTCTCTTGCCTTCTGCGCATGCGCTTCTTGAACGACGTCTTCCCCCACCCCTTGCCCCTCCCTGCGTCCTCTGCCTCGCAGCGCCGCTAATTTGCTTAATCCCTTGTTAACGAACTCACCAAGAAACCGCGCACCCGGAGCGCGGGGCTTGGAGGAGTGGGGTCCCGAGGGCGCCAACAGGGCTCTACTTGCGGCCGGCGCGCCCCCCGCCCCCCGCCCCGCGCCCCGCCGTCTGGCGAGACGGCGCCTTTTTTAATTGCTCTTCGCTCCGAGACGCCGCGCCGCGACGCGCCACGCCGCGCCGGCTGGGGCGCGCGACCTCTCGCGCGGTCTCTCCCACACGAGCGAGGGGCGCACGCCGAGGCTCCAGATGAGGAGGAGGCGTGTCTGACGAGGACGGTGACGGAGAGAAGAGATGCAAAGGGATGTCAAGAGAAGAAGTGGAGAGAGAAAGAAAGAGGAAGAGATAGAGGTAAAGAGAGTGAAGAAGAGGTAAAGAGAGTGAAGAAGAGGTAAAGAGGGAGAAGAAGAGGTAAAGAGAGAGAGGAAGAGGTAAAGAGAGAGAGGAAGAGGTAAAGAGAGAGAGAGGAAGAGGTAAAGAGAGAGAGAGGAAGAGGTAAAGAGAGAGATGAAGATTTAAAGAGAGAGAGGAAGAGGTAAAGAGAGAGATGAAGAGGAAGAGGTAGAGGACTGAGGATCATCTTCATAGTCTTGTTCATTAATTTCACAATATTTCTACATTCAAAAACGACAGAATCAAATAAAACCAATAATTTTTTATTCACTCATCATATTCTTACCTCTTGGAAAAATGATTATATAAGGTAGAAATTTAAACGAATATAAACATGAAATAAAGTAATAAGTAATAAAGCACATAAACGCAATTCAAAATTTGGTGGTCTGAATGAAAAGATTCGATAAACAAGTTTTGGTTTGAAGAAACAATTCGTCGCCATATTTCGAGGGGGCTTTGTACTTACCATCCTTGCTACAGCTTGCGGGTGTACCCCCTTTCTGGATTTGGAGGGGAAACAAGGGCGAAATCAGGGGAAGTTGCCCGTGCTTTCAGGAGCACCACGCTTCCGAAAGAAGCTTAGCGGGTGCAGTTTGACATTTCTGGTATTTTCTTCCAACATTGTCTAATAAAAATATTACTGTAATATCCAATCCTAGAGTAATATCAATCAGAGGAGTTCAAAGGCAATTTTCCATTTGTTCTTCACAATCACGACGTCCTAAAACTATTCTCCGGTATTTACAATTACATCGTCTACTTTATCCTTTCACAGTGATGGAACATTGTAAAATTATTACAATATCTTAGAAAAATAAGGGAAAACAATTAAAGATTGTGCTATTTGTTTGAAGTAGGAGTATTAAATTTATCCTTCTAAGTTACTGTCAAACCTGTTCGGAATACATCGACAGACAAAACGCTTTAGGGAAAACAAAATTGCATATTTGGCTTTGATCTCGAGCTACATCAAAGCTAATAGAGGAGCTAACCAATACTTGATCTGTTCTGGGGTGAAATTATCCTATCGGCGAGTTCCTCATAAACGGAAAAGCGAGTAACGGTTTTATTTCGTTCTCATACGAACGCGCGCTCTGTCGTTACGATTCTGAAACGGTGGCGTTTTTCAGCATCGCAATCCACGCCCCCCCCCCGGTGGCCGCGTACCCGCAACGGAGCAAATCCTCTTCCGATGTGCAATTTCAAAAAGTGGCTTCCGAATACGATTGGCGTGTGTTTCTCCGCGGACGTCATCGGTGCTGATCAAGCTTTGCCCATCAGATATCGCCGATGCCCTTGTTCGCCGGTCGCTGTTGCTCTTCCTTTTTGGAATCACAGTTCTGTAGAAGTCGCTCTGCTTTTTTAAGTCAGTCATTTAGTAATGTTAAACGTGTTCAGTACATCTGCCCCCTCACATATTTTCCGTGTCTCTTCGTTGGTTGACACCTCTCAGATGGAGGCTGTTGGTCATCGAGGATCATTCATAGTCTTGACATAAATTAATGTTTTTCATTATTTTTGTCTTATGTACCCTCTCCCTCAGAAAAAATGTCGTTCAAAATTCTATCTTCCACACTGCGCCGACAAACTTGGACACCCCTCGGCCTGGGGGAGGGCAGGGGGAGGGACGCGTTGACCAATCGCTAGCAGGTAGAACCACAGTTGTCTGTGATTGGTGCAACATCCCAAGGGGCAGAAAGAACGCTGTCTCAGGAGGAGGGGGCTAGTTCGTTTACGTACGAGACGGAAATATCGTCATATTTCCCTGCCGAAGGAGGTAGTTTGCCTGCGCGTACGCCACGACGAAAAAAATATTTCTAAGCGGGGTTTTCCGTCCAGAATGATTGTCTATAGACCAGTAAATATTTATCATTTTAGCAAAATTTATTATAACTTTTAGTAATCGATTTGTAACTCCTGACAAACTGCTATTTTGAGATATTCATTTCAGGCACAATTTGCGGAGCCTTCCCGGCCGTTCTAACGCATATTTTGAATTTGTTTATAAAATTATAAATTGTTGCAAAATTGTTAATTCGCTGTTTTTGGTTCTAGGACATCGGGAGACTCTCCCCACTTTAGATTTGCAAAATTTGGAAATTGTTTATAAATTTGCAATTGTTGCAAATTTTTTTATTGTCTAATATGAATGGCGTTTAAATGTGATGCAAAATTCCGGAATCCGTTCGGTGCTATTATATCTCGTTCTCGAGATATATGTAATTGTTTATAAGAAATTAACATATTAGTAGACCCCATTTGTTTGCGCTTAATTCATTCGCACTAGCAGAATAGCGTGGGATGGGCCTACTGAAAAAACAGTTCTCCAATGCCGCGCTTTTGCCTGTCACATACGCTTAAAATGCACTTGCTTGTAAACAAATTCTGTGGCCAATTTAATTATGATAAATTCGTATTTTTACGGCGAGTATGAGCATAACTTTTATTTGGTTTTTATATTCTCTTTTAAGTCCTGCAATTTGCAAGTCGATATATTTATCAAATAGGAAAGAAATTGATTATAAAAAATATTTTTCAAGGTGCATTACGCCCAAACAATTGTTTCTGTTTTTCTATCAAAGGGGTGTTGAGCAACCGAATAACTGTATTATTAATTTTTTTTTAAGTCCCCTGTTAACACCGAGAGTCAGAAACTATTTGTTCCTCTTGTTTAACCATTACCATTAAAAAATAGGGAAACATATTGCTTAGCTGTTTGCTATAAACTGCACTGGACTGGATGAAGGTAGTGTTAAGGTTTTCAAATACAGAAATATTTAATTTTGTGTTTTGAAAGATCACATGAGTAGAATCACACATGACAATATTTACACAAGTATAGAAATTTCTAAATAAACGTATATAAACTTTAAGTTAATACTTTCAATTCAATTTATCATTCCTTTCTAAAACTGTTAATTTGATGATTTCATTGTATAATATTCAAATCAGAGCTTTATGTGCTAAATCTACGCATTGTTAATACATATTTTGAAACAACATTAATATATTTAATATACATTTAAAAGGTTTTTAGATTGGCGAACGTTTCACTGAAATTTCATGAATTCCTAAATGCTTGAAAATAAATACTTGTAAAATTAAATACTTGTAGCGTGTAAAAATATAACAAACTCACGTATTTGGTAAAACGAGTTGATATTACTTAAAGAAAGCAAAACAGATGTTATAACAATTCAAAGAGATTTAGCGTTTGTTTACAGTTTAGTAAATATCAATGCACTAGCATTTCCCAGTGAAAATACATAGAACGAACTTGGTGGTCAAGTGATATGACCTTCCCAACACAGACTACATTTCAGTATCGTCAGAGTTCGAAGGTGGTTTGTTGGCTGCCATTCTACGAATCTATCAAAACCTTGAATTTTGCACGACCATCTGTACAGCGAGAACGTAGCGGTTTATTAAACGGAAACGGGCCATTCGAGGTATCTAATGTGCACTCTTTGAAAACGTTTAACCATTATAAACTATCCCTAAGAAAATATCAAATAAACAATGTTAAAGATCACCAGCTTAACATTGCCTTTACTATTTGAATGTTTTCAACATCCCCAACACCAACACAAAACCCATGTTTTTACAGGTTATTATAAAACCAATTCAATAAATATAAGCATTTATTCACGTTATTATTTTTAAAACACTCAAATATCTACGATGTTATTTGATTCATGTCTTCAACGAAGATCTGAGATTAAAAACTGATAAGCAGAGAAAAATAAAGTAATTTTGAGTGATTGATGAAGTTGAATGATCAAACGAAAAACAATGTTTCTTGCTTCATATAATGCTATCGTGTTTAACAGACATGTAATTACATGTGATATCTATATTTAAACATCCAAACTAATGAAAATTTTCAAAATTAAAATCATCAATAAAACGTTGATTCATCAGCAAGGATTATATTATTAAATACTTTTTTGAGATTCATGTGCTCCTGTGTGAATAACGTAGTAACCGTGATTCGTATGATCCAGTTGCTCAGAATAATGCAAAACCTGCTAGACACATACACTAAACATAATAGTTGTCAAATAGTTATTTACGACATGAGTATCATAAGATATTTTATTACAATACGAAATTGGAGAATTATCAAACAAGACTCCTTAGCCGAAATTGTTAACCAATTGAATATTGTAATATAATGTTACCATTTGAATATCATAGAAAGTAAGACGCAATTTGTCAAAATTCATGTGAACTATAATTTTTCTTTAAATTTTACTCCTTATCCTGCGAAAGATGTGACAGTACTTATGTTAACAATTATACTGCCATGGGTTTAATTAATTAGTTTTCAGTACGCAAATTATTGTTTTTGGTTTTAAAGAAGCATGGATATACAGAGTATCGGGGAACGAAACGTCGAAAGTTTGAAAAAAGCTGTTTAAACAATTTTAATCATACTTTGTCTAATAAAATACATAGATATTTTGAATGGCTGAGCTGCAATAAACACGCAAATTTTGGTTTGAAAATATGATTTCTACGCAAAACTTTGCATTCTAGAATCATGTAAACAGACCAGAAACATGTAACATGTTTATTATTAACACTATAAATTAATATATTAGTTCAGAAAATAATTAACCGAGAAATAAAAAAGCAGTCGAACTGTGAAAATTGGGTGCTTTTTTATTTCTAGGTAAATTTTTCTTTCTGATCAAATGTATTCATTTATTTTGTTAATCATCAACAATTTAGATATTAATGAAGTGTTTATATACTTCTACAACGCAAATAGTTGCCTAGAAAACATATATCCAAACCAACTTTTGAATGTTTATTGCGGCTTAGCCATTTGGAATATCCGTGTAGTTTATTAGACAAAATAAGCTTAAAATTGTCTTAACAGATATTTTTCGAAGATTCGACATTTCTTCCCCGAATATCCTGTAAATAAAAGGCTTGATTTCTGTTGGTACGCGACGGAACGGCGTTCCGGTTCTTTGGAAATAATTATGAAATTATATTATATATAAATAGCTATTGCTATTATATTAATAATTAATTTGAGGCGCGTTTCGGGGCCTAAGATTTTAAAAATAAAGGATATATGTATCATAATAACTCTTATGTCGACACTGTTCTCAGTTACGTCGTTTTAATTTAGAGAATCAAAGTCTAAGTTTACTCACCTAAATAAAGTTTATCTTACTATACATACTATTTAGAAAGTGTTTTATGTTCAAAACAAGTGTTGCCTCAACAGCATATATTTTCACGTATTATTCGTAATTGCTATGCAATATTCAATACGAACTATGTAAACCTGCAAAAAAGAAACAAAAAAGACCTACTGCAGCAGAAAATATTTTCTACTCGTCGGGATTCGAACTCGGGTCTTTAAAGTTAACTCACCTGACACGGTTCCCCCTCACCACCAGGTACACGACAAGATTACCTGCTTTCCGATGCGAAAAAATAGTGAAGCATTTGCAGTTTAAAAAAAACAGGGTGTTCAATTTATCTTAATACAAGATCTATTTTTAAAAAGAGATTTCATTAAACAAAAATCTCTAGCGTTCATATTGTTTTTCGACAATGTTATAAAGATCAGTTGGGGCTAATATTATACAGTAGAAAATTGGGGTTAATGTATTACACTTTAAGAGTTGTTATTTATTTCTGTCCAAAATTAACAAGAAAATGACAAATGATAGGAAATATATTCTATTATAATGACCATATAGCAAACACTCAGAATGTAACAATATTTGGGAGGAAAAAAATCAAAACTAAAATGCCTAATTTTCCAGTCAAAAACTTTACCACCGTGATATAAATCTTTTGATGTTACTTCGTTATTTTTTATGACACGATATTTTTAAAAATAGGTTATCATTAAGAAAGAATTAATATTCTTTTCTGCGTTACATAATGCAATAATAATAATCGTGTCATGATATATACAGCCTCAAATTTGTGGGGCTAATATGATACAACTTAAGAGGCTAATGTAATACAATACGGGTGTCGGGGCTATTTTGATACTCTAAAAATTAACACGCAGACAACTGGAAGGGATTTTTTATGTTTAATATTACATCAAAGGCGCTAAAATTCCGATTTGATGTTGATAAACTATCCAAGTGTTTATCTGAGAAAGAAAGACCAGGCGACAATTCATATAGATTTCCTCGTTCTCCTCCCTACCCAGTACATGGTGATTCACTTATGATTATCAATTGGCGGAAGCTTCTGCTGTTTCAGTGCAGTTACTGATTGTTCACTGGAATCACAAGGAACCAGGCCTACAATAGGAGCTAACACCATCCCTTCAACTCCAGATATCAACTGTTCTCATCCAGTACTTTTGAGATAATGCTGTTGGAAAAAATTTAAAAAAACAGTAGCCCTCCAAAGAATAAGGAAGCGGTTAGACACAATAGCAGCAATCATTACTAGTGAAGAGTGGATCATTACTAGGAAAGAGTGGAGTGTTTAATTTACATTAATTTAATATCTCTTTTTAAAAAGAGATTTCATGAAACAAAATTCTCTAGCGTTAATATTTGTTTTCGACAATGTTAATAGGTATTTGTTCGCAATTTTCGAAAATTCAGATCGTTCGCCCAAAATTGAACGTACGCCACTTTTAAACATCTTGTGCTTCGAGGAATAGATTTACAGAAAAATTGGAGCTCTTTTTGAGGAAATTGTGTAAATATGATGGGGTTTGGTGTAAAGTACCTTCAAAATTAAAAGATTCGTTTCAAATTCGAAGATTCGTAATATTAGCCAGATCGTTCAAGGAATATCCATTTTGGTGAAAATTGTGTTTACTTTAGGCTCTAGAATTATTCACACGAAGACGGATTCACAAAGAGATTTTTTGGAAAATCACTTTTTCGGGTTCAAAAACAAGCCTTTTGACAGCCTTGTGTATAGAAAATAAAAGAACAATACCAACAATCCACTTTTTTCGAACTAGCTACTTACAAAACGTGTTTTCTGTAAAAAATTCGACACTTCCTCCTACAGCATTACATAACTCTCTTTACACGTGGAGGTAAAAATATTCCAGCGTTACTGGGATTTGAACTCGGATCCCTGTAGTCCGTAGGTCTGGCTCGACCGCACTGTGCTATCACAGATATTTCTCAACACGCTGTCCAAGCACAATTATTACGAAAAGAATAGTTACGTGATATTCATTGCACTTAGATTTTTTATTAGAGGAATGTTCTACATGTGTCAAAGGTATCAAATTCGCAATAAGAAGTCAAACGATTACAACCCACGCAACTACATAGCTCATTTTACTAAGAAATATTTTCAACCGGATCAGTGGTCTTTAGAACCCTCTGTGGAAGTCGTTCCCGGTCTTATCTTTCGGCGATTATGGCCAAGGTTGAATTACGTCACAGATGAAAGTTGCGATAACGCTAGAGCTCAACACGGGCGCTTGCAGACGTTCTGAAGCCAGAATCGCAATAGGGGCATATTTATACGTGATTCTTAAAGACATTAACACACTAAAATAAGTAGTGGCGCCTCAAAACACATGCTTTATGTGATATTTATAATGGATACGAATGATTATAACTATACAATTAAGCGCAAAATTGTTTCTACCCGCAAAAATTATTCGCCGTGGATGAGGTTCGATCTTACGTGCCTAAGCTTCTCCAACAGTGCGCTTACCTGCTATACCACAGAAACTCTTATAACTTTTGTCTCTCACAAAGATGATTTTAAACTGTCATGTATCACAGATTTGACTAAAAAAGAACGTGAGGCGTTTAGATGCTTGTGTTAACTGCAGGCGGACAAACAGACGTTTTGTCGTAAATAGATTTTTTAGTAACAAGGACCCACAAAACATGGATTCTGTCTACAAACGTATTGACGTAATGCACTATATACAAGAATAAAATTTGTCTACTTTTGTCGTGGCCAGTGATCGGAATTTAGAGGTTTTTGTCGAAAAATCCCCGTCCCCTGGCGCATGATTACAATACTTTTTCTTCT
>BLKR01006397.1:0-58215 GCA_011170035.1 Teleogryllus occipitalis
TAAGTATTTTCTTATTCTATACGTGACGACTATGAATATGGCTCGTACTCTACGTTTCATCATATGACAAGTCAAGTTGTATTCTCAATAAGTCAAATTTTCCGATGTTCACAAAAAACATAAAGTCTTCAATCGAAAATTTCCTTTTCTGGTATCTGCAGTTTCTGATCTTCGGTTTGCAAGCATGTTGCTTGGAATTTACATATAAGCTTACTGACATATTGTGACATTGAAGAACATTTCATTAGACATGATCAACAATCACAGTCTTGTTATCATCGGACGGAACAAACTTTTCACTGACATTGATACATCCGTTATGTGCTACGTTAAAGGTACCGTGCACGATTTGTTGAGCGCGCGAGTTGGCGTTCAATAAAGTTGGTCAGCCATTTCAGCGTTGAACCTGATTCTTATAACGATCTTTCGCAAATTTGTATTAATCGGAATGTAAAATATTTATCCAAAAGTTAAGAACATTCACCAGCAATCTCTGTCCACAAAAATCGCACTTCTTCCCGTCAGTTATTTATCATAGGTAATACCACGAGTGTTTTGGAAATTGTCGATAAATCCCCGATCGCGAAGCGAGGAGGGGATTTATCTGCGAATTTCCAGAGAACGAGTAGTATTTAATAGGAGTATTTCACGTATGAAATTACATCCAACACAGTTTCAAAGTGCGCCAAATATTGAAAATAACTGAAAGCTTTGTGAAAATCAGAGGTTATGTTAAGCGGATTTCAGCGTTGAACCTGATTCTTATAACGATCTTTCGCAAATTTGTATTAATCGGAATGTAAAATATTTATCCAAAAGTTAAGAACATTCACCAGCAATCTCTGTCCACAAAAATCGCACTTCTTCCCGTCAGTTATTTATCATAGGTAATACCACGAGTGTTTTGGAAATTGTCGATAAATCCCCGATCGCGAAGCGAGGAGGGGATTTATCTGCGAATTTCCAGAGAACGAGTAGTATTTAATAGGAGTATTTCACGTATGAAATTACATCCAACACAGTTTCAAAGTGCGCCAAATATTGAAAATAACTGAAAGCTTTGTGAAAATCAGAGGTTATGTTAAGCGGATTAATGGACATCGACATAGCTATCGATGAAGACCACCTCCTAAGATAGATGAGTCACAGTTTATGAATGGCCAGTAGAGAGAAACGGTAAGAAAAATCGGATAGAAAAAGCGATAAACTTTTTGAGATACACCGCTCTCATTGGGGCATTTTGTAGCATAGTTAACACTACTGGTTTAATTTCGCGAGTGGAATAGTCCCCTATAATATATAAGATAATATTGTCTTTAATATAAGTGTTTACACGTGTTTCCCTTGTCTCCCCCGCGGCGAAATCGACTATCGCGTGCGCTTTCGCCGGTGCCCGCAGCGCGTGGTCGCGCCCGCGCCCGCCTACCTACCCACCGCCCCCCCCCCCCGGCGTCCGCCATCGCCAGCTTAACCGCCGGCTCACCCAACGCGCCCGCCCCCGTGCACCCCTGCTAGCCCCCACCCACGTACTCGCCTGCCGCGTACACCGCGCCCGCCCCCGTGCACCCCTGCTAGCCCCCACCCACGTACTCGCCTGCCGCGTACACCGCGCCCGCGCCCGCGCCAGCCTACCCACCCACCAGTGCCTGTCCCTGTCCGCTTACCCGGCGGCTAGCCCACCGCCCCCGTCCCTGCCCCCCGCCCACTTATCCGTCTGCCCACCCACTGCGCCCGTGCCCGCGCTCGCCTACCACCCGTCAGTGCCTGCCCCCGCGCCCGCCCCTGCCGGGTCATCCACCGCGCCCATATCTGCCCACCGCCGGCCCCTGCCCACACCCGCCTGCACACCCACCGCGCCCGCCTACCCACCCACGAGCTCCTGTCCCCGCGCCCACCTCCGCGCCCGCCCCTGCCCACTTACCCGCCGGGTCGCCCCCCGCGCCCGTCCCTGCCCCTCCCCACCCGCCCCTGCCCGCTTACCCGCCTGCTCACACACCTCGCCCGCTCCCTCCCGCTTATCCGTTTACCCACCCACACCCCGCCACCGCCAACGCTCACGCCCGTTTACCCATGTACCAACCCAACTGCCTATCCACCTGCCCACCCACCTGCGCTCCCCGCCCCCGCCCGCTAACCTGCGTACCTATCCATCAGCGTCCACCCCCGCACCCGCCATCGCACCCGCCTCCACTGCCAACCCGCGCCCGTCCCCCGCGTCTCCCTCATGCCCCCGCCCACGCTTCCGCCCGCGCACCCGCTCCCAGCCGCCCATGCGGATGCGGGCCGGGGCACACGCGAGCGAGCAGTCCGCGCACTAGAAAGTGTAACGGTGGGCGGGCGGTAGCCTATGCAGAGGACGCGAACGGCAAAAGGAAGGAACCTGTGGCCCGGGTGACGTAATTTGTCATCACATTCGTGGAGTGCATTGTCCTTGAAGGGTCGCATCCCTAATGAGCATGTTCAGAGTTGGAATGTTGTCGCGTATGTGACAACATTCGTTTTTGTATTTTCAGAGTAATCTTCAAAAGACAAATAAGGATTTTGACTGTGCAGGATTTACAAAGGTATGTCCGTTGCCTTCGCAGCACAATAAAAATGAAAATGGAGTGCATTGTTCTTGTAGGGTCACATCCCTAATGAGCATGTTCAGAGTTGGAATGTTGTCACGTATGTGACAACATTCGTTTCTGGCTTTTCAGAGTAATTTTCAAAAGACTAATAAGGATTTAGATCGTGCAGGATTTACAAAGGTATGCCCGTTGCCTTCGCGGCACAATAAAAATGAAAATAAATACGTAATATAGAATTTCAACATAATCATAGTAAGTCGTAGTCCTTGATACCGGAAAATTGATTGACGGCAAAGTGTATGTTCGTATTCCTGTCTGACCGTCTGTCTGTGAACAAAGCTATTGATTGTTATTAAGTAATTTATTTTAATAAACTTACAATATGGTTAACGGAAAATAACATGCAATTAATCATAGTTACGGTGTCGCGTGTGTATAAGTAAGGCTGTCCAATTCTGAACCGTGAAGCCTACAGTTCTGGAGCAAACATTGGCTAGTTATTAGTACCGGTGTTCTAAACTTCGTCCTCTCGTGTAAGACATATTTCATCGCGGGCTCCCTACTTTCGCTTAATTTGGCAGTGTACAGGTCCTGTTTTCTTCTTGTAAGCGAAAGTTGCCTCTTGCGACTCCACATTTTTCATTCCTCTGAAACGCAATGACTTTGCGGGTAGTGTGTGTGATGAATAGTTAAAAAGCGGTGCAAGATGCGTTTGCGATGACGTCTGCAAAACGCGACAATGCAAATATGATAGCGTCATCATTTTATTCTCTAATAAAAGATTTTCTTCTCTCAAGTAATAAACAATGTTCGACCCTAATGTGTGAGCAGAGAGCCTTGTCCACAAAACAAAAGGCTACCAGATGTTGTTCGCGATGAAATGTAAGAAAAAATGTTCAGACTAATAAGGTTTTGTGAACTAAAGAAAAAATAGTTCTAGAAAAACAAATGTTTACATTGTCAATTGAATAATACGATTTTTTTTATTTGTAAGTTCAAATGTATATTTCTTATTTATCGAATTTAGAAATCTTCTACTTATATTTTTGTCTGAATTATTGTGCTTCATTGAAATGTTTCATTTTTTCGATTTTCACAATATTTTCCATAAAGCATAAATGTCAGAGAGTGTCGTGAAAGCGTGTGTGTCATTAAATACAACCAAGACATTTTAGTCAACATCCATGTGCTTTTCATTTTAATGCATCCATGTTTCTATCAATAGTTTTCTTTTATATTCGCCCTTTTTAATTTTCATTTCAACCACTATTCATTTTCTATGGTGTATATTTATCGAGAACACAATATATTTTTGTTAGTTAATATCAATGAATCGTGAACATCGCTAATACAATTTGTTTACAATAAATTTATTTTGATGCATCGATGACGAGCAATTTTGTACCCATAATTTTCCCCAACGATTGACGAGACTCCTGCGTGAGTTTTCGTTTGAGTATAAAACATTTGAAGATCTGTTAGAACGCACTTTTAATTTTTGAAAACGCAAAACCATTATTTAACTATTTTTGTTCTAAGAAATTTCATAGATAGATTTCATAGATATTTTCACAAATAGAATAGCAATTTTCAATATTTTTTAATGTATTCAATCACACTTCCGTGTTCAACAAACTTGTAAATTATTATATAATGAATAATAATTTGAAAATCGGTTGGAAACAAGCAACAAGCTCTTTTCTACTCTGTGTAAATTTTTTAGATTAAACAAGGTCTAAAACTACTCTGAATGGTTAAAATAGGGTAGTATTTGTATTTTTGGCATATATCGATTTACTCTCTCCAGGAGTAACGCAAGTAATGTCAAAAACCACCCCTAGGTTTTGGCTAAAAATTCCCAAGAAAGAAATTAATGTGACGTATAATCCAGCGAATATACATATAGCGTCATGGTTTCAACTGCACTTTGTAAGAAACAAAATAATACAAAATTAAGAAAAAAATCAGCACTTCAGCGGTGGCTACAAAACGTGAATTGAAAAAGCAGAAAACAGAACGGATCACGGAGAGATGATTCAGGGCATCGGTTGATGTCTCTGCGATACCTCTGATCGGGAAGTTCTAGGATCGAGTACCGATGGTGGCAGAATTTTCGACACTAACGTGTCAGCTAGGTCGAATTCAGTCGCTGTCTGCAGGAGAATTCTAGCGTCCGGCTGCTCTGGTCGGCAGTTTCCGTGGTTTTCCGATCAACACCAGGCGAATGCCGGAGCAGTACCCTAACAAATGGGCCACCTACCGCGCGTGATTTGTCCTTCCCATTCCTTGTTCTGTCCTACCCCTTCTTAAATACACTTATACTTACATGCACTACAGAATCACACGTGCCTGAAGACCAGTCGGGAGTTTAGTTTGTTCCGGCTGATGCGGTGCCTCGCTGGTGGGAGTTACCTGATTAGACGAAAACCTCGCAAACCGATCATCGCAACCTCCGTAATAAAACATGCCTTACATGTAAGGGACTAATGACCTTAGCAGTTGACGCGCCTGGAATCACTAATCAACTAACCAAACACTGATCATTGTAGAAATCACGACCGTTAATAAGTAGTAGGATATGGATCTCGGGATCGGTCAATTAATGAAACACATTAGTTTGCCAACGTTTCGGAATATTTAATTCCTTCATCAGGGCTTACTAATACACATACTAGTCAAACATCATGTTCGCCCACAGCCCAACTCCAATATAGAGTTGTTGAAACACACAAGTCCATTGCAAGTCCGACCAGGGCCACTGCCCGAAAAAAAGTTTCAAAGAACATGATGTTTGACCAGTGTGTGTATTAGTAAGCCCTGATGTAGGAATTAAATATTCCGAAACGTTGGCAAACTAATGTGTTTCATTAATTGACCGATCACGTGATCCACATCCTACAAACACTGATCATTCGAAATCAGGACGCTTAGCCTCTTTTCTTTTTTATTTTCTATTTTTCCTCATTTTCCCTTTACATTTTTCTTTTACTTTTTTTGTATTTTCCTTCCTTCTTCATTTTTGTTATTTTTCTAACAACGCTCTACCTGGAGCGGCTGTCGATTCGCCCCGCCCCCCAACCACGCCTCTGACAATCGCCTCCATAACCCTTCCCGCGCTCCCTGCCCCTCGCGACTATCCGCTCCGCCCGCAGCGCCCGGGCGAAAGGGACCCCGCACGACCTTCGCCGCCCCGCCTTCGTTTCATCATTTCGCGCACGTTCCTATAGATGCCGCGGCGGATATGCACGCTCCGTTTACTTAGCGCGCGGTTTTCCCGCCGGTTGCCACCAGGAACGGAGGTTGATGAAGGATGCAAGCAGCATGAAGTAATTACACAAACACACAGATTTTAAAAAATATTTTGAGAAATAACAACTTAGGAAAATTTAATTATGTTTTGCGAGAATAAAGGTGTATAAAACTGCTTTTCGATTGTTGAGTACGAAATTCGAGGAACTTCTATTTTAATTATCGACGAAAAAACGGACGTGGAGGTTGGACCTGATCTGTAGGTCGCAATATTGATTTCTTGGCGATGCTGGGCAATTTCTTTGTTAGTTTTAGCTATGGAGTAGGATAGATTTAACACTAAATGGGAGGTAAAATGCCTTAACATGACATCATTATAGCTCACGAAAATCGGGAATATCAGTTTCGCGAATTGTTGCACCAAAATTAGTTATACTGATTTCTATTTCGAAGATGTATTCACTTGTACAGACAGATGAATATATCACTTCTATTACCATCACAATTATTGATAAATCATACTCTTACAAAACTTGAACCTTACCTCACGAAATGTTTTAATTTTAATTTCGGATGTATCATTAAAAACATCGTATATATATATATATATATATATATATATATATATATATATATATATATATATATATATATATATATGGAGCAAATGTGAAAGCCTCGAAAGAAATGACTTCTTTGATTTGCTCTTATTTCCTTTCTTAAGACCTGTCTAAAAGTTACTGCTTGTCTACTAGGCAGAATTCTCAAAGACACCGTGTCGTTGGCCAGACGAAATATTATTTTCTGACGTCTATGATTTATGCACGCACACTCCGTCGATACCTGCCACGATTGCGGACAGCGAAGGCAAGGACCTTATCGCTTATCGCTGATTAATAATTTTGTGAAGTGAAAGGTCCGAGTGATATTTTTATCGTGCTTGCTAAACCTCATGAATTTCTGCCATGTTCCGGAGGCAGATCACGAGTTTTTTCTCGCAGATTTAACAACACTACTTTCAAAAATCCTTTTTACAATCCTATAGCGTCGAGTGGCAAGTTGTGAAGTAGCTGGAGTTTGTTTTCTGTATCAGATCTGATGTAATTTGAATGTCTCAATAGTGCGGAAAAATAATACATTAATATTCAATAATTTTATAGACTAAATTCTCTATCTAAATGCGTTCACGCTCAAAAAGGTATCTGATTAGGTATAGCTTATATAATTGAATATTATTTTCAGAATATAATCATTGTCTCTACAAAAAAACGAAGTTTGAATAGAATTTAAATAATATTAAATTTTGTTGCTTTGCACGACCTCAGAAACACAAAAACACGCGCTTTCATTTTTTTTATAATTAGATTATCCTATAATGTATTGTAAAAAATGCGTTCTTAAGAACCTTGAGTACTCTTCCATTAAGAACGAGAAATATAATTGGGTAATGCATGACATTATTTTTAATTAGAACAGCGATAAAAATAATACTTATGTTGGAGGGTATTGCGAGAGATCATTTGATGATCTCCGCAAATTAACTTTGAATAAAAACAGTAATTTTAGTGGCCAATGTCTTTCCCTCCTATAGCATATCTTATCTGCATACTTTAATTCGACATGGGTGTTCCAATCATGAATTGATATTTTTTTAACGGACTGCATTTCCTCAGCAATTTTAACCCGAGCACGTGATATTAGAGTTCAGTAACGAAAAGAAAGTATAGTTTCCGGATCTTCATCCCGTGCTCTTGATTATTTCATACTTTCTCCTGAAAACGGAATGCCCGAAAAGTCCAGCGGAAAGTAACAGAAAGGAAGCAATTACAAATCGTGATTCCCATAAGTCTGTCGGAAACAAAAGTGTTCTGGGACATTGAATCACAGCCATGGCCGACGTCACGCGTGACCTGTGCTGGATGTTACGCAACATACGACTTCCGCTCCCCGGTGCCTCTTGCGTTTCGAAGCCTTTCGTGTCTTTCTATGGAGGGCTGCCAACATGAATACCTCGGGCAGTTGGGGCGGCCACCACTCTTCCGTTTGATTGATTGATTTCTTCGTGTTTCCGGGCGCGTCAACTGCTTCGGTCATTAGTCCCGTTAGTGTAGGGCATGTTTTTTCTCGGGAGATGGCAGTGATCTTCCCCCGCTGGATGGCGATATCCGGCGCCGACCTACCGTCGGCTAGTGGGGCTTCCCCCTAACCAGGATTCTCCCACCAGCGAGGCACCGCCCCAGCCGGGACAAGCTCTAAGCTCCCGACCGGTCCCTCTGAATATGTAATGCATGTTAGTGTAAGTGTGTGTGTGTAAGGGGAGAGGTGAGGACAAGGAAGAGGAAGGACAGATCGCACGGGTCCGTGGCCCGTTCGGTAGGGTACTGCTCCGGCATTCGCCTGGTGTTGATCGGAGAAACCACGGAAAACTATCTATCAGAGCAGTCGACCGCTAGAATTCTCCTCCAGACAGCGACTGAATTCGACCTAGCTGAAAAGCTAGTGTCGAAAATCCTGCCGAATTCTGCCGACTCGAACCCTACCTTCATTTCACCCCCACCACTTTCCGTACCGCGCATAGTTTGTTAGTCATGTTTATGAAAACATCTCAATTCCATGGTCTCATGTTCATTTTAAAGTACATGGCAATAAAGTACATGGCAACAAGTAAAGAAATAGTAGGAAAATGGATCACAGGATCGGTCAATTAATGGAAAACACTAGTTTGCCAACGTTTCGGAATATTTTATTCCATCATCAGGGCTTACTAATACATATAATGGTCAACCATAATGTTTCTCCACAGCACAACTCCAATACAGAGTTGCTGAAGCACCCACGTCCATAGCAGGTCCGACCATGGCCACGGCCCGAAAGACTTTCTTAACTTAAGACTAACTTAATTAACGGTCGTGTCTTTCGGTCCGTGGCCATGGTCGGACCTGCTATGGACGTGGGTGCTTCAGCAACTCTGTATTGGAGTTGCGCTGTGGAGAAACATTATGGTTGACCATTATATGTATTAGTAAGTCCTGATGATGGAATAAAATATTCCGAAACGTTGGCAAACTAGTGTTTTCCATTAATTGACCGATCCCGTGATCCATTTTCCTACTACTTATTAACGGTCGTGATTTCTACAAAGTAAAGAAATGGCAATAAACTTGAGGTGCTCAGAATAATAACGGCAGATTCCAACCAAAGTTCGTTTTGAGGGATACTTTTTCTGTTTTCGTTCTCATTCATTTAGTCTTACACTAAGGACAGATTTTTGAAAGTGCAATTTGAGGGTTTTGCCATATCCCAATTCATTTGATATTTCAGCATATAATAGGTATATGAAAGGAGTTTACCGAGATACTTCTAACTGAAAATGCGAGTTCGGTTGGGATCTGCCGTAATTATTCTGAGCGCCTCAATTGTTTAGTAAAGGACTGAGGGTGCTGGATCACAAGCCGTGTTTCAGTTCCCCAGCCCCTCGGCAGGTCATGGAAGGTGGATACCCGATTTAAAGGTGAACCCGCTGTCAATTACTTCTATAGGTGTTAAAAATGGGACCCGAAGGAGAACCAAATGTTAATCTCTTGTATTAAGATTGTGATGATTATGTGATGTAGGTGTTAGTTTACCTTTGCCTTCCATGCCGTAATAAGATAGCGAAAAATTCATTCCTTGCGCGAGATTCTGACATAAAAGCCTAGCCCGAAGCATTTGCCTTCCCTCCGATTCCCGATATTTATTTTTTCATTGTGCAAAAATGTTTTAAAGATTATACAAAACTATACCTTTTATGTAAAAAGAAAACCTACGTCAAAAAATTTAATATAATGTGAAGACTGATTCAATGCAAATCAAAATACATGGTACTGTTTTCTCTCCTTGATTAAAATGGCAAAATGATAGGAAATTATCAGTTCACACTCTATTTTATTTTCCCTAATCCACCCTCCATTGTAGTTTCCCCGATACAAAGTTATCAGTTTACATTCCATTGTAGTTTCCCTGATACAAAATTGTCAGTTTACACTCCATTGTCGTTACGAACATCAAAACACCGTTTTAAGTTGTAATTGATGGTCATGCTAGGAATCAAATGGAGTCAAGGAATTGAAGTGATGACGTCGGCGAGGGCAACATGGTTCTGAATATGTCTCAGGGGCATATAAGTGAGCTGTCGACAGTGACAGCAACGAAGACGAAGAAAGTGAAAGCGAAAGCGCAAGAACAAGAAGCAAGCAATTTTTCTGACAGATGGGGAACAAACGACAGACGCGATCCGATCTATCCGATCGGTTTCTGATAGCGTTGACAAAATGGGAGTATCACTGTGAAAGAGGAGACATCAAGCAAATATAGGATTGATAGTGGCGAGGAAAGTTGTTCTTCGATTAAGTTTGGAAGAGAGAGTATTACGTGTACTTTGGCAACAATTTTTCTTCAAAACGGCCATTACTGTTTTGTTTCTACATATTCGCTTTGCTTACAAAGGCGACATTCAACTGTAGCAATAATTAAAATACTTTTATCCCTTTTGTAGATAGCAATCTATCGAGCTTACTAACAGCAGTATTGATCTTGCCACACTAATTATGGGGTTGATCTCGAATGGCGAGATAATTCATCTTAGTAACAGACAGTGAAAGTGTCCTAGTGTTTCTTGTTCAACAACATTAGCCTCATTTCTTTTAGATATTTTTCTTTCAACTTTTAGATACTTTTTCTTACGAAGATAATATTTGATATGCGCTAAGGCAGTGGTGTCGGATTGATCTCGGACCGAAGGGTTACGGGTTCGAGTCCCACATCGGGCATAGTTGTATTTGTGTTCATCCTTTCATCTCTTATCATTATCATATCGTTTCATCTTCACAGTTACGATAACGTTGACTCCAATAGTGGTCGCTAATGACCTTCAATAATAATAATAATAATAATAATAATAATAATAATAATAATAATAATAATAATAATAATAATAATACAATGTTGATGTGACCTTCAATAACCAATATATATTTGATATGGCATAAATTACGTTGTGTGAATGATTTAAGATGACCCTTACAGAGAATATTAATGTTGCAATGATGTTATATTTGCTTAATATTGTTTATGAAAATAGTGAAATATGAAACAAGCTGTATAAAAAGCTTACCAGTTCTGTTACTTAACTTTTTCAGAAAAAAGGTATATTTCGAGTTGTAGCCTTTAACTTTTACGTTTCTTTATACACAAACTCACGAAATTAAAAATATGTGAAAAGCAGTAGATCTCTAAGAACTACATTTCTTGGGAAAACGATGACTCGTACCCTGCTGACATGATTTATGAATCTCGCTTTTTTTCTCGGTTGTAACATAATATGCTAAGATCATATTATGACCTTGGCCCGTTGAATAACGAAATTTAATAGAAGTTACATTAGAACATGAAATTTATATTTCCCCGGTGTTCATGAAAAGTAATTAGAATTGTCATGATTGACACTAATTGCTTTCCTAGTAAACTAACATTTTCTTAAAGAGATGTTCTCATTATTTTTATGGTGTTTAATTGTTACCATGAACTTATAAATTAAATTTAAAATGAACTTAATATTGTTTCTGGAATTTTATGTCATAGAACCTATATTTCTGACTTAAGTGAAGAAAAGTTTAAAACACTGCTTTCCTTCCTAGCTGGGCCTTAGGTAACACACGAGAAATCAGTGAAAGTATCGGTAACATTGTCTGCCTTTGTGGATGTTCGAAATCTCAAAAGCAAAACCCAGAGAAACTTTGTATCTAGGGTGAAGTAACGCAGCCAGCTCTCTCAAATGTAATATATAATAGGATACCGAAGTTAAATCTATTTTCAGCATTTTTATTACAAGATAATCATTCATACTTTCAATGCTCGTCATTTCTCATGCCAGACTGAGTTTCTTAAATTCGTTTCTCTTTCATATCTGACTCCTAGGAAACAACAAAATAGTTCGAGATTAGTATGTCAAGAATATAGAAATGGCGGAAAAGTACTGACTCACAAAAAATTATATTTCACTTCATGGTGTACGAATAATGCGGGAAGAGATTCCCATCAAAGTAAATCACGCCGTCAGAAACCTACGATTTCTAAAAGAGAAAACCCCCCGATCAATCATATTATAAAAAATTTAAAAAAACTTACTGTGATGAATGTTTGTGTGATATTACCTACTTTCTGATTTAGATACTGAATGCCATTCAACTTCTTTTGTCTTGAGCTGCTGTGTCATAAGCACTTATTCCATACGCTTTCAGCGTTGGAATGATAATTCGCGTTTCTTTCTGGACGTTGTTTTAACGAGCGCGACAGACAACACCGACCTTGCGTCAACCAGTGCCAAGGCTTTTTTCCATTCACAGCGAGAGATAGCGGTGGCAGCCAGTCTTGTGGAAAGGCGTAGGAGCTGCGAGGGGGAAACCGCGTTGAGTGGAGACCCGTTAATTCCGGCGGCTCCCGCCGGCGACCTTGGCCACTTGCGCTGCGTCTGCTCCGGCAGGTCCCGCCCCGCCCCCACTGCCCCCCGACCACCAACCAACCCACCCACCCATTCCCGCCCCGTTCCGCTCCGCCCCGCTCCGTTCCGCCTCGCTCCGCCCCGCTCCGTTCCGCCTCGCTCCGCTCTGCCCGGCCCCGTCCCGCTCTGTCCCGCCCCCGCCCCGCCCCACCCCGTCCCGTCCCGTCCCGTCCCGTCCCGCCCCGCCCCGCCCCACCCCGTCCCGACCCGTCCCGACCCGTCCCGTCCCGTCCTGTCCCGCCCCCCGCCCCCGCCCCGCCCCACCTGCCCCACCACGCCACGCCTCGCCACGCCCCCGCCACGCCCCGCCACGCCCCGCCACGCCCCGCCACGCCCCGCCACGCCCCGCCACACCCCGGGCCACGCCCCCGCCACGCTCCCGGGCTCACGCCTTTCCCCCGCCCCGCCCCGCCCCGCCTAGCTCCCACTCGCCCTTTCGCCCCGCTCTGCCCCGCTCAGCACCGCCTCGCCCCGTTCCGGTCCGCTCCTCTCCGCTCCGTCCCGCCCCGCCCCACCCCTCTTCGCCACGCCGCGGCGTGCCGTTACTGTTTTTGTTGGCACGCTGACCCACAGACGACTGACCGCCCCGCCCTTGATTCTCAGGGAACGTCTCAGCTCCCGTCTCCAAATACTGCGATCTTTTTTTTTAATTTATTAATTTTTGAAGAACTTACATAGCTCAGTAAACATAACTATACATATGTATACTGCGATCTCGGCGACTGATAAAGCGACGCTCCGATCTTCTTGTAAAGCGCATGCGCGAACGGATGTATTTCGATGACTTCGCACGATAACAAGAGAATGCGTCGATGCGTTTTTCAGCTTTACACACACTTTCACTCGTTTTCATATCCCTGTATTTGTGACTTGTACATAACGTCGTTTAGCTTCCAGTTTGATTTTTGATGGATGGTCAAAATGCTGCTCTCTCAATTTATGGTGCATGAATGATCAAAATTGATTTTTCTCTGTTTAATGACATTCTCGACATTGTTCTATTAACTCAAATTATAAGCGTTCATAGAATATTTCGCTGACACAAAAACGATTTCTCCGGTAAATGACGAAGTCGATTTGTTGGCTCTTCATGCATTCTAACGTGTCTCTCGGACACTATGCGTGATCTTTCTCTGGATTTTCAGTTTTGAAAAGGGTTCTCCAATATTCTAGTAATGTTGAAATTTGTAGATCATACCTGACTATGGCAACCTAATAAACTACACTTAATGGTATCTGCAATGAGACCATTTTCTATTAGTGTTGGTACATCTAACGTTACTATTAACACTTATGGAAGCCTTCTTCCATAATTCATTTCCAGTGTTTCAAGAGATTGGGCCGCAAAGGTTCGGATCAGAAACAATTTGGTAAAACGTATTTTATCCGCTTTGATTAACTGTATGTCAAATTTAACGAAAATAAGAGTAATTTTGTAAGAAAAAATATGGGAGACAAGCTTTCTAATTATCCATTAATTTCTATTTAAAACTTTCAACATTGCAGGATGGTTAGTCAAATTTAAACGAAAATTATAATACATTGGAATGTTTACGAAGTGGATTAAACGTAAGATATTTGTATCGAAACATCTTTCTACAATACTTGATTGGTAATCAATTTCAGCCTAAAGGATAATACTTTCGACATTTCTCCAGAATCTTATTGTAATAAAATGCCTTTAGATTCTTCTTTCGTAAATATTTATACACTGCTTAGAAATTGTCGGGTTGAGGAAAGGAGATATTCTATAATAAAAAATGTATTATTCAAGAAGATTTTTCTTTCTGATATTTGTGCTTCAAGAGAGAGAATGAGAGAGCAGGTTAAGAAGATGAATTTTGGAAAATATTTTAATATCTGTCAAAGCGCTTTTTAGAACGTTTTTGTTACATTAACCTTTCACATTAAGTTTTTGTTGACCCAATTGGTTTCAAACTTGCAGTAAGGATTTTACTTTAAGGAACAGGAAACTCTGCAGAAAAGCAGAATATTAACTCTTTCTAAACTTTTTAATCATCTCTTGCTTTCAACGTTTTTGTCGAAAACATCCTGCAATTATGACCAGTTTTGTCACAGTTGAAGTGCTGATCTGAAATAAGTCCCTGCAAAACCAGCTCATGGATTTTTTGTATGAAAATCAGAAATCTTGCTCGAATTTGCAGCTCGTTTCCCCGTCTGTTTGATGGTCTTATAATGTATTTCTTTCTTCTCTACGTCACTCATCGTTAGTCGTAAAAGTTTCTTCTCCATTCGTTAACGTTGTATAAAATTCTAGATTATTGGCTTGTGGATTCCCACCCCTCGCATCTGATAAGATCAGACTAAAAAGTAGTGAGAATGAGGGCATACTGAAACCTCTAAATGGCGTTAGTCATTACTTAACAACTACCCACATTTGCTTTAAAAAAGGTGACATAATTTAAAAATTTAAAATTGAGGGATAAATTGCAATGAGAAAGAAATTTCTTGCTTTAATAATGAAGGTGTAGGAAAAAATTTGAACTTTACAATATTTAAAATTTCGCCGGTTTCAATGAAAATTGGAACTAAACATACTTACAAATTCACTTTCATCTATTCAAAGACAAAAATTGCAGCTGTTTTGAAAATAACTCAGAAAATTTTGAAAATATCACATGCCATTCATGTAAAGTACACTCCAAATTTAAAATATCTTAATAATCTCCGGAACGGTACAACTAGATCTTACTCCTAACGTTTAAGCTCAAAAGCTTATAATACGGCAGAGTTATGTAAGCCACGATCTACTACTATCTATCCATACAGACATCCCATTTTTGGGGTACAGAATTTGGGTACAATCCCCTCGCCATCTGCACCACATTCAATTAACGTCAATGGTCTTTAATCCTGACGTATGTGCAAAGTTACTAATCAAAAGAACCTCAATAACGGGATTTCACAACCGAAAATTTGAGATAGTATTGTTGAAGTGATTCGAATACTTTTCCTCTCTACATTGTAGTATCTGGAATATCTGTCATCATTTCTCATTTTTTAGAGTTTTTGTGAATAGCCCCATCCATTAACTTCCTTTTTTTAAATATCATTTGGTTTCCTTCATCTATAATCAGTCAGTTCTACACTCAAAGGCAATTTTTTGATGTACTCTCCTCTATCCAATCTCTTTGAGACATTAAACCTAGCTTAACTACGGATAATTTGCACGATAAAATGTTTCAGGCCAATGAAAGCTATTAGATATTCTCCGTTGATAGTATTTTTCAGAAATTTTTGAATATAACTGTATTGAACGAACAAACAAAATTAAATTTCAAGAATTCATGACAGATTATTACTATTTTTAGCGATATATTTAACAAATAAAAGAATCAAAGGTTCTAGACAACTTGTGGATGTATATGTACAGTTCGACAACCAACGTACGATATTAAAATTTAGGTTTCTATATGTTTAATCTTTATCCTTGCACAAAATAATCTTGTATGTGTTTTTTATGTTCTACAAGTGTCTATATCCGATACAAACGTGTGGTCTGATAATACTATGTATTTATGTGACTAATGTAAAATTTATTTCCTAGAGCAATTTCAATTCGTTTGAACCACAACTAATTTATTATTTATTAAGGGGAGGCATAAAGCCCTATCTCTCCCATGTTAATTTGGCTGTACATTTGACCCATTATCTTATAAACTATTCATCCTAATGCTATAAAACTTTAGGAGCAGCTTGGCGAAAATATTGTAAGTAAATATGACCAGATTTACATCTTTTGAATAGTTTTTGTATTTTACAGCACATTTGAAGTAAAAGTCAACATATTGTAGTATTTTTTTCTGTCCTTTTTACTCAGAAATCTTGAAATATGAAACTTATTGTACTCACTTTGGTAACATGTAGTTATTACTTAATCAATGTCCTACAAAAATTGATAATCCTTGGATCCCGGTGAATAAGCAGATACGTCATAAATCCTTAATTTTACAGGAGAACAAAAAAGTTTAAATGAATTAAGTCAGGGATTAATGATATTCGAACGAAGGCGATATTCAAACAGAACTAATTTTGTGTAAGTTTTGTTTGAATATCATTAATCCCTTATTTATAGCATTAGTTTAAAGTTGTTTTTTGCTCCCCTGAATGACGTTTTTTTGATTTATCAGCTCGTTCACCGAAGTCAAAGATTTATGACTTTTATATGTTCAGAGATAATGGGCCATATGTGTTCAAAAAAGTCATTTTTCAGATATCAACGTCAAAGTTACTCCTACTAAAAAGTCACCTCATTATGGTAACAAGAACCAGTGCATTAGAAACACGATACATCTCAAACACCATTATTGTGGAGGAGAAAGATTTCTAAGCACCGTCGGTTACTGCGTGTTCAAAGTCAAAGTATTTTACTCTGTATTCTAGTCGCTTTGTAATATTTTTTTGTTATTTACGTTAGTAAACACGCACTTAGCCCCTTAGCAACCAACCATCTAAATACTGCTTTAAGAGCGCGTCCATAGCAACGGCCGCTAAAATATTTTTAATGAACTCTCGATCATTTTAGCGGCCGTTGCTATGAACACTATGGACTCTCGGGTTTAGATTCTGCTTGCATTAGTAGAAAAAACATTCAACTGTCTGACCACAAACAAAGCATCCAGTACCACCAAACCTTGGTACAGAAAATCAAGAGTAATGACAATTCTGAACTCGCGAAAGTGACAAAAGTTTATTTTTAATAAGCGATAAACTAAAATAACAAAAAATAACAAAAATCATTGTATGTAACTCGTCCTCTATTAGTCTTTAAGGACTTAGCCGGAAGGTTAACTACTCGGCTTTGCTATCACTCCGCCTCGCAGTTAACCTTCCGGCTGCGTCCTTAAAGACTCGTTCAGAGGACTCGTGACATAAATATCTATTATTAGTATAATTTGGATTATATTAACAAATTAAAAATCTTCTAATTTCTTCGCTTAATGCAAGCTTTTGATAATTAAGAAGTGTCACTTTTATTGTGCAACGGCATCTGACCCTCCCACACGAAGAAATACGAGTATTACACTTTCGCATTGCAAGCTCCAATTGCACCGGCTTGCGCGAGTGCAGCGATCTGCGACGTCTGGTTGAACTTCGCCAGCCGGAACCCGCTGCGTGGCTGTACAGGGCGGGGCCCCGCCTGGCTTGCACGCGCCGCTTGGGGTAAAACCGTAGCACTCAAAGGTCACGGAGGGCTGGTGCGGAAGAATGAATAGAATAGGTAGACCATTGCAGGTTCACAGTAACTTGGGACACTGCATACCACATTGTAGACACATTTTTCAAGGAATAGGTACAATGAACAAAGGTACAACTTACTGCAAGGCTGCAGTGTATTTAATTATTTTAGGAAAACATAAAACGTTTAAAGAAAAAATATATAATGCATTTAATCTTTTTTTTAGTATTTATGTTGTCGGCTTCTTCCTTTAAATTTTTTACGTGGATCAATGACGCTACGGATGGTACCTCCCACCGGCATGGGTAAGTAAAAGATGAGAATAGGACAAGGAAGACGAAGGAAAGATCATGCGTGATCCCGTTTTTTATGGTACTGCTTCAGCAATTGCCTGGTATTGATCGGACAAACCACGGAAAACTACTGACCAGAGTAGCCGTCCGCCAGATTTCTTCTCCAGACAGCGATTAAATTCAACCTAGCTGACAAGCTGGTGTCGAAAATCCTGCCACCGTCGGGACTCGCATCTAGAACCTCCCGGTCAGAGTCATTGCAGTGACATCTGTTGATTCCCTGAACCACCTCTCCCGGTTTTTTATCTAAATTTTTATTTAATTTTGACCTACAATTTCGACATATACCTAAATACCCTGAACTAAAGCGTTAAGCTTTAACGACAAAACCTCTGCACACTAATCTGTCCCGTAATTGGTGACCCAACGGCTACTTAGAGAACCCTGTTCATCCATCAGGGGCCAGTGGCAGGTAATGCCCTGCGATTGTCCTCCACCCACGCTGTTCATCCGCGTGGATAAGACCTTCCGCTCCGGCGGCCCCATTGGCATCGCAGGCCCTTTCAGGGCCGCCAATATGCCGACGCAGCCGCGTTCCACGTCCGAGCTATTGTCCGTCCCCGTGATGGCTATTTAATGGCGTGTATCTGACGGGCTATTGCAAAGAGTTCAGTGCGGAGAATGAAGTTGTTTTGTGCCCAACGGGCTTGTAATTAGACATTAAAGGAGAATTCGTCTAATAATTCGCTTCATTCGATCTATCGGTTTGAAACGTCGTTGATGTTGGAAGATCTATGTCGTTGTTGTGTGTGCGTACTTCTTAAAAGGGCGTGGTGAGAGAAGAAAAAATTTCTCGGAAGAGTGTGAAGTGAAGAAAATATTGGTAAAAATTACACGTTTATAACGTACTGATTCATGTTTCTAACATTATTTTACCTGAGCCGAAGTGAGATATGGTGGAATATTAAACATGGAAGAAAATGACAAAGAAATTACCAAGCTCCAATTGCAATACTTCTGAAATGTTTTTTAGTATAAGCAATAACAGTATCTACACATATAAAAACGAAGGAAAATGAGTAAAAGCACGGAAAAGTAAAATTATTAAAAGCTCTTTTAAACTATTTCTTTAATGGTAAAATTAGCACAATTATTTAATACTTTTGTTGTTGAAAATTTCATCTACAGAGGAAGAATAACATGTAAGTAGTTTTACCAAAACTGTAAAAATAATCATTACAGCATTTGTTGATATCTCAAATGTCTTTAACTATGTTAATGAATTTAGTAATACTGTCTCTTTTGGCTTATTTCTTCATTTTCTCGTGAAACACTTTCTTTTAATCAAACAATGATTCCGAAAACTAATTTATTTGTATAAAACTCACAAGTGAACAAAATAGAGAAAATTTATTCGCATGGAAAAAACTGACAAGTAAAATTTACTCACTGTTGTTTGGCAACACATCACTCCCGGATGAACAACGCAGCAAGGGACAGTTGCCATCAGAGAAAGCCGAATACAACCAGAGGAAAATGTTGAGGAATAGTAGATTCTGGTACGTTGGACCGGATGTATCAAATGCAGATGACTCGAGTGAATAAATTTTAATTGTCGTGTTGCACTGTCTGTTACTTGATGATATATATAAACTAACAGACAGTTTGAGCAATTTAATATTAAAAGACAGTTTAGCTAACGTACGAATACATTTTTGTTAACTATTGTGCTGAATTATTTAGTTCGTGAATGTTCTCGCCTCCATAAACAAATAGAGAAAGTGTACTTTTCTATCGTACTGAACTCTTTTCTGTCCTTCTTCATTACTTAAGCCACTGCCAAACCCATAATTAATGGTTTTTGAAAACCGATATCTTCTTCGCTTTTAAATCGGTTTTAATTGTAGTATCAATAGCGAAGTCATATCAAAGGAACAATTAATCCCCAAAAATTGTAGGTAATGAATAGATATAAAATTATTAAAATCTCACCAACACTTTTAGAAATTAGCCTTTCCATTGTCCTCTCTGCAATCTCAAACGGGTTCGGAAGTAATCTGGGAAATTCTTCGGCCAAGTAATTAAACAGATAATGCACATCTCCAATCACTGCACGTAAATTTTTATTGTCCGATTGATGAAAGAGTACAAAAGGTATTTAAACCACACTATTTAGAAACGTTCGTTAGTAAACTTTCAGGGGAGCGATAAGTTTCATGTTGACGTCTGCGATATTTTCATGTTTCGTAATGTGATAATATAGTAATACTAATTTACTAGCAGAATTACGCCCCACGCCGTCGTCTTTTCACTACGTCGTCTTTCCACTACGTCGTCTTTCCACTCCGTCAGTGCTACTACGGCCTGCTGTTGTCGCGCCGCAATCACACCCTCGCTGTTGTCTCCTAAGCTCTTGGTATTAGTTTCGTCTCGTCTACATCCGCGCTGCCCGCTCGTCCTGTCCTGCTCTCGACCTGCCCTCGCCCTGTTTGGGAATTGCATTTAGCAACGCTATCTTGTGCTACAGCGTCATGCGTCATCTGGTGGATTTACAACAAAATGTACAATATAAAACTTCTTCATCGAAAACTTGCATATGAGCCAGCTTTGATTAAGATGCGTCAAATGGTGTCGTAGTATCTATCTTGAACAAACCAACATCCATATATATGAATGTTGGTTTGTATGTGTTAATTTTATATAATTAATACATACACACTAGTGACCTGCAGCAGGGAAAAATACTGCTGAAAAAATCGCATAACTTGGTTTTTCAAAATAAAACATTTTTTAAAGTTTTTAACAAAACCAGAATTCACTAATTCTGCAGTAACAGTGTGTAGAACACAAACGGTTCAAAAGTACTTTTCACACTACTAAGAATACCCAAAACTTTGATTTCCATAACGCAACACACGAATATTTGCTATATTTAATGGCGCAAAGTCTCTTCCTTTGAGTCTTGCTGTCGAATGACGTCAGCTATGTCGCAATCACTGATGCATGGAATACGAGGAGTCAGTTGGTATGTACAGCATATGCATATGTGGAATAATACAATCAAATATTTCAATTGTTCAGGCAAAATTGAAACTGTTTTACTATCATTGGATTTTTTCCCGAGTTGCGAGGTATATAACGAAACCAAATTCACCTCTCTCTTGGATGGAAACTCCATCGACTGCATCGTTTTCTTTCAATTTCTGCGCTCTTTGGAAAAGAGTAATGTAGTTTCTAATAATACGCATTGTAGGAATGTTGCTGTTCTAGAGGAGAGGAGAAAATCACGTCTGTCGTGCAGGGAATTGAAATCGCCTATTTTCCCACAGTTCCGGCGTCACTCACGTCGATGTTGCTAACGTGAGAACAGGAAGGAGGTAAGTTGAGGGTTCGTGCCCCCTGGGTATAACAGTTTGGGTGGCCATATTGAAGTTTCGGTTTCGTCTTGACAGTGCCCGATACTTCTAGGTTACTGAAGAGAGCCTTCCTGTTCCGATACACCGTGAATGGCTATTTGACTCCGGTATCAACCTCCAAAGCTGTCACCATCAATTCTGCCATTAACCATTTACCAACCTACTTCGCAAAGCATTCCTCACAAATATTTAGAATCTGTAAAATAAACTCGGTAGTTACCGTAGAAATTTAATAAAAATCCATATGGATAGGTAAAAGGAAGTAATCTTCCGCAATAAAAATGTATTTACCCTAAATACATTGGAAAAATAAGATCTGAATTTGGTGTAAATACATGTTTATTGTCGAAGATTGCTACACTTTACCTCTCAATGTGGAATCTCTATCAACTGGTATCAACTAAAGTCGTATATTTATGAAGAAACTAAAAATGAAATGTCTTAATCATCGTTTGCTATGAGCATCTATTTCGGTAGATGTAAGTATAAATCCTTTTTAAAACAAAGGATAAGAAAGTGACGGTTATGCTTGCTAAAGAAGGTGTTCTAAAAGGCAATCTCAAAAGAGAATTTTTGTGTACACATTTATCTATATATTAATTGTAAACGAAGTGTTGAACAGTGTGGTGAGTTTATAGTTGTTTTGAGGGTGAAAGGAGTATTTTAGGTGTTTAGGTATGAAATTAATGAAGTGTTTACTGGCCTGAAGTAAAATAATGCGACATACATTTTTGTCGAAACATCAATACCTTAAAAAACATGGTTTCGCTCACGACCTAATGACAGGAACAATTATGAATTATTTAAAGAGATCAACAAACTAGCATGTTATGTATTTGGTTAATAATCGTATCTTTCAAAAAGCGAAAAGAAATAGTTAAACTGAATGCAAATTTATTCAAGTTCAATGGCCAGAATACTTTGTGGCATTTATCCTCACAGTTCTGCTGTAGTATTTCTTTGAAACTACGAACATCATTTCCACTACGAAAATAATTATTGTACAGGATATCATTATCAAATTGCTGTATATTGTGATCAGAATATGTCCGTTTTTAAGGCATATTTTTCGACTAACATAAATTGCTTTGTAAGTGTAATTTCTACTAAAATTAAATCTAACGAATTAAAACTTTCAGGGCCAAATCATTACGATCTTTGACTTTCCAATTATTGTTTCATCAATCGAATTGATTTAAAAGACTTTTATCACCTTCGCTCCTAATTAGCCGTAAGTTACAATCCATTCATGGAAGAAGAATCACAAATACATTTTACATGGTGTTGAGTTCGGAGTCAACGAAACATCACATTTAAGATTTCATTACAGAATGTCTTTTATTATTTTCTCTATATAGGGCATATGTATCTCGAAAAGTAACTTCTACGCGTATTATACAGATCGTAAATAAATGACTGTTCAGCAATATTTCATGTTCTTTGTTTGTGAATCTCTTTAATGTTTCTTCTAATAATATGACATTATACTTAAATGATTATGTCGCTTATACACTGACCATATGTCTTTCAATTTAATCATGTTCAAGATTGTTGATCGTCTCCTAATTTATGATCCATGCAACAATTAAAAATTATGAAGAATATTAGTATTTGAACATTATTATATTTTTTTAATTCATTAAATTTATTCGTAACCACGAAATGTTCTGTGATTGGTTGTCTTTAGTTTCTATACTGAAAAAATGAAAACAATGTTGTTGAAGATTTCTTGTGACCGTCAAATTCTCCTTTCGTTCACACGTGCTTTATCTTTTATTAAATACTTTGTTAAATAATTATCTTTTATGTATTAATTAGTGTTTATTGAAAACGTTTGTACTAATAAAACTAAAATTATTGTAACGACCAATAAACATACAAAACAGGAATTTCAAGAACATTTTTGAAAACTTTCAATATGATATCAGTTGAGAAGTGAAGACATTAACGATAGTATATACGATTGAAGAAGTCCCAAACCTTTGAATTGGCTCTTTTACATATCACTCTTATTTCATGGTTCGAGTTTTAAGTCGCATATCACCATTCAGTTGCAAAATGAAAGGTATGGAGTGATTTTCTAGCAAAAAGCTTGACGGTGCTTGTGAAAAAGGGTACTTAATTGTAAAACGGAAATGTTTAAAACCTCGAAAGTAAGAAATTGAACCCGAATTCCTCTTCTCCCAATTCACAGGTTTCCTTTTGACGATCGATTTCGGGAGATTTACCGAACGCACGTATGCATTCAACGCTTTCTGGGTCGGCAGAGCCGCTGGACGCGTAGGCAGTTTTCTAAAACTCCCGGAATCGTTCGTCGTAAGGAAACCTGTAAATCGGGCCCAAGCCTCTTCTTTTGAAACGTGTATTCCCTTAACCCAACTTGTTCACAACTATCAACAAATAACTCCGACAACCTGACCGTTATCACGCACTATTAAATATTTTTCGGATGTTTGCGTGATTGAAAAGTATAAAACTGAGTGTTAACTAAATATTAATCACATCCGCAGAGGTAGCTTTTAGTTCGATTTATTGAATGAAGGAGATTTAAAATGAAAGAGATTAAATGAAGGAGAGATTAAGGGAGTTATCACCCTCAGTTACAGATTGATGGTACTAAAATGATAGCGAAAACAAATTTTTACAACACCTTTTCTTACTACATTTAGGAAGAATGTTTAACAACGAAATTTTGGATTGCCCTTGGTAATTCCCTCAAAAATGAGTAGAAAATATACGTCCACAGTCCACTTATTTCATCGCCGATGTATTGAGTATAAAACTATTGTCATTCTGTTAACATAAATACACTTAATAAAAGTAAGATACCAAGAAACCATGTAGAACTGCTTTGAATACTGAACCACTATTGAAGCGTTTGGGATGGAAACTTAGTACGTGAGCAGAAAATATGATGATGATGATGATGATGATGATGATGCGGATGAAGTTGATGAATATGAACGTGTTTATGGACGAGCTTGACAAATAAATAATAAATTAATAAATTGTTTTGGGCGTTACTGTTTTTGTCACAAAAGAAAAGCGGTGTTCGAAGCGAATGATATGTTGCTGTAGAAATCACAGTAATGACCATTTCTGATGATGGTTGTTAGAGCATTGACACCTGCGTATATGAATACTGGTTTGTCGGCATTGACGAACGGTTTTTAGACGCATATCAATCCAACAACTTGTGGTAGAAGTTTCTATCTAATATATCAAAAGCGGCCATATATAACAGATATTAATCGACACCTGCCAACATTTTCCCTGCCCATTATAAAGCAAACACCACTTCACCGATATATCTAGCAAAACCTTCAAAACCGGGTAATTCGAAAAGGGAGTTCATGACGATGACTAATAGTCTTCTATATTCATACAAAGCCAACAACACCTAACCGTTTTTCTGACTAACCATCGAAATCAGCTTACGTGAACAGAGATTCATCGACAATGATGAACAGTGGACACGAGTTTGTTCGCATGATGCAAAAGTATACAACTGAGTATTAACCAAATATTAATCATATCCGCAAAGGTAGCTGTGTATCTAAAGGTAGCATGTGTATCCAAAGTACCCATTGAAAACACGGGTGAAAAGTACCTATTGAAAACTAACCATTGAAAACAGCTTACGTGAACAGAGATTCATCGACAATGATGAACAGTGGACACGAGTTGGTTCGCACGATGCAAAAGTATACGACTGAGTATTAACCAAATATAAATCATATCCGCAAAGGCAGCTATTTAGTTCCATGTGTATCCAAAGTACCACGTAAAGCCAACACCACCTCACCGTTGTTTCGGTAATCCAAAGCCGCCTAGTATGAATCGATAATCCATCGATGTTTCGGTAATCCAAAGCCGCCTAGTATAAATCGGTAATCCATCGGTTTCGGAAATCCAAAGCCGCCTAGTATAAATCGGTAATCCATCGTTGTTTCGGTAATCCAAAGCCGCCTAGGAAGGCGTTGGGCGCGCCGGCCGGCAGAGACGCACCTGAGTGTGAGGTGAATGGAGGAGAGTCGCCGGAGAGCCGCCGCTGCTGTTGCTGCGAGCTGCGAGAAGCCGCCGCGAGGACTGAGGCAGCGACGGCGCCGCGCTCAGGAGGCACCCGTGCCCCTGCCCCCCTCCCCCTGCCCGGACCCCGCCCCTCCCACGCACCCCACATCCTCCGCCCCACACCACGCGCCCGCCGTTGCAATGCTACTTCCACCCGTGCTGCCTACGTTGCTACTCATGTCATCGCCATCGGAACACGTGTGCACTACCCACCCTCAATCAACGGCACCAACGAAAACAGTCAACCCAATCAATTATATTATACAGTTCCGTCCCTGTGTACAGCTCCACTAAAATCAAACTGCCCCAACTACCATTTCTTTCAATTTTATCTTGTCGTAACTACCACTATTGAAGTCGCCACTACTGCTTCAACCAGCGGATGTAAGCACATCAATCTCTGTCTCCATTGCGTTTACCTGCGGCGATATCCACGGTCGCCGTCGCTTGCATCGGCAGCAGGTCGGCCCCTCCCTCCAGTAGGAGACCACTTTCTACGCGTGGCGGCTGGCCCCACCCCCTCCAGCGCGGTTCTCCGGCCCCCACCCCTGCCCTCGGCACCCCACCCGCCTCGTTCCCGCCACCGCCACCGCAACAGACTTCGTCACCGAACCCGCCCCGCCCCCGCCCCCGCCCCGCCCCGCCCCCGCCCCCCCGCCCCCGCCCCGTCTCCCCGCCCGCCCCCCCCCGCCCCGGCCAACGCCCCGCCCGCCCCGCCCCCGTCCCGCCAACGCCCCGCCAACGCCCCGCCAACGCCCCGCCAACGCCCCGCCAACGCCCCGCCAACCCCGCCAACGCCCCGCCAACGCCCCGCCAATGCCCCGCCAACAACCCCGCCAACGCCACAATTTTTGCCACCGCCACCGCTACTGCCACCGGGGACACGCCCCTCCGCCGCCATGCGAAGCAGTTTGGAAGGTCAGGGTTCCGAACCTGGGGCTGATCCTTACGTTTACGCCGCATTTCATTGTTACTGGGTGACACTGGGTGGCCTTGATTGATTGATTAGTGATTTCGTGCGCGTCAAGCGCTAAGGTCATTATTCCCGTAGGTGTAGTGCATGTTTTCTCCTCGATGGGAGACGGTGATCTTCCCCCGCTGAAGGGTGAGATCCGGCGCCGATCTACCTACGGCTAGCGGGCTTTTTCCCCAACCGGAATCTCCCAGCAGCGGGGCACCGCCCCATCCGGGACAAGCTCAAAGCTCCCAACCGGTCTCCCGGCATTTGTGGGGGAGTGCATGTAAATGAAACGGTGTGTAAGTAAGGAATAGGATAGGACAAGGAAAGGGAAGGAAAGATCGCTCGCGTTCGGTGGCTCATTTCTTAGGATACTGCTCCGGCATTCGCCTGGTATTGAGCGGAGAAACCTACCGATCAGAACAGCTGGTCGCTAGAATTTTCCTCCAAACAGCGGCTGAATTCGATCTAGCTATCACCTGGAGCGGTAGCTCATCAACTGATGTCACTGCAGTCTGACCAGAAGGTCCTAGGTTCGAGTCCTGTCGACATTAGCTCTTCAGCTAGGTCGACAGTCGCTGTCTGGAGGAGAATCTAGATGGACCACGCGCGATCTGTCCAGTGGGAGACCGGTCGGGAATTGGTGGCTGGTGGGAGTCCTGCCATTAGGTCATATGGTTCTGAGATGTGTTGTTCAAACACCAATCGATCTAGCTGAATCCTGTCACCGTCATTACTCGAACCTATCAGAGACTCTGCAGTGACAATGGTGGCTTGGAGTGCCATTCAATGGTTTGAATTGTTGTTCAACCCACGGTGAAAAGGAAAATGTTTTACAAATGACCATTAGTGATCTACTTACTGTAACTTAACATAACTTCCAATTGGAGTGTGTTTTAAAAATGTCTCAGTTTAGTAAGTCTGCTAATATACTGTCACCATATTGTTCCATATACAATTTTTGTCATATTCTCTTTGTTTAAAAGCATATCTAACTTAAAGTAACTTTGTGTTGCAAATTGTATTTGTTATTGCCAGAACTAATTTGGGAATCTTTAGGGTTAATTGATGATTTTCATTTCATTAATGAATAATACTTAACTATTTCCACGCATTTTCTAACAAATTTCGTAATAGCATTTGATTACATGGTTTTGAAACACCTTAACAAACACCGTAAATATGTTGGATTTCATTATCGTCCTTTCTTCAATTTTTCCAAAATAGATTGGGGTACAATATTAGTTTACAAATGAGAAGCAGTATATTTCTTGCTACTTGCCACAAATAAAGATGCTCTGCAGTTTGAAACATTCAGTTTCAACTTGCATATAATTTATGTTATGCTTTATTTGCTATTTGCTTTATTACTCGAATGTGAGGCAAATCTGAGACTTTTTCCAATATTAACTCAGCGTCTCTACAAACCATAATGTTAGTAAAGTAACCTCCTAAACGTAAATAAAGTAACAGAAATTGTCGCGAAGTGATTCGTGCTTATTTAATATTGAAACAAAAATAACAATTATTCAAATCAATTGAAACTCTAGAAGAGTCATAAATAGTCTGAAATTTTATCATTTACATAGATTATGCTACTGAATTTTACACTCGATTCGTGTTTACGAAGAGATCCAAGAAGTATCTAAATATTACTTTAAAATTATACATATCATCCAGGAATTTCTAATAATAAAAAACAATTCTAATAGGAGGTTGAAATAAAGTGAGCCCTATGGCATAATATTTGAACTATGCATGTAATAGTTATGTTCTTTCAACATCACGTATCTTGATGCCGTGTGTCTCTAGGGACCTAATGAGTAATCAGTCCAAATGCCACTTACGTGAGCTTATTATTCAAGAAAAAATACTGTACGAGGAATGCCGAGTCATGAGCATTCACGAGTGAGTGCATCCACATAAGCACACAAGTGAGTGGAGATCGGAGCAAGATCACGTTTAGATTTCCGTGCTATTCTCAATTAAATACTGGGCCTAGAAAAGTGAACGTGCTTAATGCGTCATATTAGTTAAGCTGACTCTTGAAAGTGCGTTCTGATCACCGATTACGTTGGCAAAGAGTCAAGTCTTGTATCCGCGACTCTTGACGGTCGAGAGCGGGAATTATCTGCAAGGAAGAAAGTGCAGCTGTTCCTCCGTACATCGCGATGTAGCCAGGAAGGGAAAGTTCTGTGTCGTCCTCCTTGTTCCTTGGCATCCGAAGCACGCCCGTGGAAGTTTTTTCGACACGAACTATCAGAAGATCTCTTCACAAACAAGAAGTTAGTTCATTGCTTAAAGCATAACTTACGAATTGGTCGATATTGTCAAACTGCAAAAATTTTGTAAAATTTTATTTTGCATTGTCCTTCCAGCAATTTTTTTCAGTATAATTAATCACGTTAAGCGTATTTGTGTACGAAAATTATACTCGTGCATTACAAAAAACTTAAAGAGTCGGACATACTACAAATTGTTTAATTGTTGACATACTACAAAAGGTTTGTGCAGCTTCATCAAAAATTTTGTTTCATTTTTCAACATTGTTTTAAGTGAAGGCGAATAAAATAATACGGAATTCAACTTTGTTACCAGCTATAGCAATTTAAATGTTCAAACTATCACCCTTTGAAAGAAGAACAGCATTATGTGCATTGGAGGAAATCAGTTCAAAGAAAATCTTCGCATAGCCCCTCTTCTACTGCTTGTCTGGCTCCAGGACTATGCAGACGTTTCACCTTTGCACCTTTGCACGTTTCGTGAACTCTGGATACACTATTTAGTCAGTGTTGGTGATGTAACACAGGGAGTGTGTGTGTGTGTGTGTGAGAGAGAGAGAGAGAGAGAGAGAGAGAGAGAGAGAGAGAGAGAGAGAGAAACAGAAGGGGTGGAGGGAGGGAGTGAGGGATGTTGGGGGGGAGGGATGGTGTGAGTGAGAGAGAGAAAACGAGAGGAAGGGTAAGTTTCACTTTCTTTTGAAGCCCAAAATATCTTAATTGCTTAATAATATTTTATTTACTACATTAAAAAATAATAAACGAGGTTTTAATTACTCTGAACTAATTGGTCAAGAACAGAGCGTTGTCATCTAGATTAATGTATCAGATTGAAAAGGTGGTCTATCAATAATTGTCAGAGTTCTTTGGTAACATAAAAACAGGAAAGGGTATTATGAGGAAATTCCACTCCTATCTTTAATTACGTATGTGGTTGGCAAATACCGTTACTCACATAGTTGCAAAGGTCACTTTTGCAATTGACATTGTACATATTAGACAAAAACTTTTATATCAATGGTTCATATAAGAAATGTGATGTCCCTTAAAGGTAAAGTACTCACAGTACAAATTATTAACAAATTATTTCTTCCAATTAAAATGTAGATAAAGAAAATGAAGAAAAGTATTAATACACCTCACATAAAGCAATACGAAGATGAGAGCGTAATGTACTGTTGTTTTTACTTTTCCTCTGGTATAGGTGGAAGATAGAATAAATAAAAATTATTGTTTTTAGTTCAAAAATTCAAGGCCGATGTTTCATGGTTAATATCGGTTTTGAGGGTTCTCAGAAGAAAAAAGTTGATCTTGCCATGATGAATGTTGGGACGTGAAGTCTGGATGGATGTGAATGTAAGGATGAGGGAATCAATGAGGGCATGGATGACAGGGTGGATGAGAGAATCAACGAGTGAATTGATGAGTGAAAAGATACGTGGATGGATGTGTTGTTCGGCACAACTCGGCCAGATTAAATGATTTTGGGATTGATTGATTGATTGTTAGTGATTTCGGGCGCGAAAAAGTACTGAGGTCATTAGTCCCGTCGGTTTTAGTTCATATTTTTCATCGGGAGGTGGCGGTGTCCTTCCCCCACTGGATGGCGAGATCTGGCGCCAACCTATCGTCGACTAGCGGTATTTTCCCCAACCAGGAATCTCCCACCAGCGGGGCACCGCCCCAGCCGGGACAGGCTCTAAGCTCCCGACCGGTCTCCCGGAATATTTGGTAGTGTTGTGCATGTTAGTGTAAGTGTTTGTAAGGGGTGAGGATAGGACAAGGAAGAAGAAGGAAAGATCGCGCGCGGCCCGTGACACGTTTGGTAGGGTACTGCTCCGGCATTCGCCTGGTGTTGATCGGAGAAACCACGGAAAACTGCCGATCAGAGCAGCCAGACGCTAGTTCTCCTCCAGACAGCGACTGAATTCGACCTAGCTATGAAGCTAGTGTCAAAAATTCTGCCGCCGTCGGGATTCGAACCTAGGCTCTCCAGACCAGAGGTACTGCAGTGACAGCCGTTGATGCACTAAGCCGGTATGATTTTGGGCATTTGATATACATTCAAGAGTAATATCCATTAGCTCCATTCCAAACGTGTGATTGGTGTGGGTTGCTAAGGGATTTCCTTCCTCTGTACTAAAAAATTCAAAAATTGTTAAAATTTGGCATCTAAACTCTAAGAACGAAAGCTAGAACACTGGTATAAGGCACAGACGCAGTCTCTCGAATGGAGTATCAAAAATATTTTTTAGAAGACTAGGAGGCGGAAAAGTTTCTTGTATATGGCTTTAATTGTTTTAATATTTTTAGGTCGATATGTTAAATGTGACTGCTAATGAAGTAAATATTTGTAAGTATATCCTCGAACTTGTTTCTAAAATTATATTATTGCAAAAGTAGAATGAGAAGAAATTATGCATTGTTTTCCTGTCTGGATTTACGTTCAATTAAATAAATCATGAGACAGATGTTTTTTCTTATTGTTATTGTAAGATATATAATCTAGAAAACATTCATTTTCTATTTTATTATCAGATTACAACCCCCTTATACTGTCATTACAGCTAATGGCAGCTTACCTGGAAGGAAAAGCTGGCCGTATACGAGAATTACCTAGGCCTAGAGGTGAAACTAGCGCCACGTATATGTGAATTGCTCTTTTATTCCCTCCCTACGTGGTTGCACCACCTTGACGAGTCTAGGTAAACCTGCTCCTAGTTTATATAGCCGGTTTCAAAAGAAGGAACTACGCGAAGACATGTAACGGGGTCTGGTCACAGGAGGGCGTCAACACTCCAACTGTAGTATGCGCAAGGTCAATCTGCAGCATGTCAAAGGATATAGAGCTGACTTACGATTATACAACCGCTGGAAATATACATTTTCACTTGATAGAGGAGATCTACAGTTCTTATATTACAATACATGACGACTTAAGACGTAATATAGTGTTTGTGTCACAATACTTTATTACTACAAAGTAGTAATTTTTGTCCAAGCACACAAGAATATTGAATTGAAAATGTTTTTTCCGAAATTCCTAGAGACAAAAGAGGTATATATGTATAAGTCTGTACGAGATGGTTACTGTAAGTTGTAATTGAAAGTAGACTAGAAATGAATTCTGAGTCTAACAATAATTCTTGAACCATCATGACCGCAGACAGGTTCCCCTCTCAACCCGAAAATGATTTCTTACAACTCCGTTAAACAATGAAGTTACAAACACAAAAGTAATAAAGGTATGAATTTATAGTAAAATATCTACTTTCAGGATCTTTCTAAAGCGAATTCTGATGACGGACGATGATTTCCAAAGAAGGGCAAGCCGTTGAAATAATTTTCTTAAAATGCTTAATAATAACAAAAGATTTATGTATGAATCAATATATCAGCCAGCAAAATAGCATTCATCATCTAAATTATAAATTAAAACATAAAGAAAACTTGCAAGAATAATACAAGCTCGCTGGGCAAAGAGATGTATTTGATTTATTACAAGGTAAACAAAAGTTAAACAAATTTCGTTTAAACTATGAGTATGAACGACCACAACAATGAGGAACCTAAAGGAATTATATGGCGTGTGTTAAATAAAGAAAAGTCAGGTAAGGCAGTGTGATTCATAAAGGGAAAAATAGTGTAATTAATGACGAATATAATATAATGTGGACACGTGAGTAATTTCCGTGGCTATTTGGTTACTTTACGAAACGAATCCAAGGATCGATAGTCAAGGAATAACTTAATAGAATGCTCGGGCGGTATTACCCAATTAGAAATGAGAGTGCATGCAAGGGAGGGGTGAACCTGCGAAATAGAACTAAAGGGAAACAGAATTAGGTACTGTACTGCGCATCGTGTGCGACAGAAGGATAAACGCGTGTTATGAACCGACGGGCAGAATAGATTCCAACTCGGTGACGACTCGGTGATGGAAGGTTCTCCGAGATAGTGAAACATAGCAATCGTGAAAATTGTTGATGAAAGGAATATTGTCAGTGTAACAAATGATAAACCAGGGATGTAAAAGGTGATGCCACGATAGAATTGGACTAAGCTGGAAATGAAAATTTAGAATGAGCGTGAGAGCGACGGCCAAGTATCCTGAGAACTTCAACAGAAAAGTTATTAAATGGGACGTATAAATCTGAGTAATGTAAGAAGATCAGATTTTGGAATGGATCTAAATAAATTTTCAATTAAAATAGTAATAGATAATGGTCATGCATGCAAGATGAGAGTAGCGAGAAATATTAAATAACGTCAGAGTTAATATTGTTATTGTTCTTGGAATTTGTTATATAAAATCCCATGTACGTTATTTCTTTTGTTTGTGTGAAGCAGAGAACCAGAAATTACAATGTTACTTAATTTAAGAAACAGATATTATTATTATTATTATTATTATTATTATTATTATTATTATTATTATTATTATTGGTCGTCATAAGGAAAATTTCCGAATCCCAAATAAAGTAGTTAATATTTCTTACGTAAATGTTCGTAATCGAAAACCTGTACAGACGGTCTTGGTAAACCCACAAACAAATGTTATCAGGGTGAATCGACCTCGGTATATAAATAGGGCAATTGCCATGGTAAATAATGAAATAGAATATCAAAGAATAAAGTTAGTAGGAGTATATTGATGATAAAAATAATTGCTGAGTATTACCTTACTGGAGGAAAATCCGCCAGAGATGTTAAAGGTTAATTATTCAGATCAGATACACTTTCTACCAAAAAATAAGAAATACTAGCGAAAAAGCAATGCGATAGAGTAATAGTATAATTAGCCAAAGACCAAAATACCATTCTAACACATACCAGTGAACCTAGGTGAAATGCAGTTAATGCTCTTTTCTAGAGTTTCTTTCTTTTCAAATGCGTAATATCAACGTACCTATCTCTTCAATGCTTTAGAATGGTGATAGAAAAACTATATTTTTCCATGTAAAAATCAGAGTTGCAAGCTATAAAACGAAATATCTTATTTCTCCCATCATCCTACAACTTGCACAAATCGATACCCTATTCCTGAAACCGCTTTGAAGATATTCATTGAAGTCGTCAACGTTGGTCAACGGACACGGCAAATTTTCGACAAAAAATTCTTATTGCCGGGTCCTGGAACGGAACAGAGGATAAATCTTCTTTCTATAATAAATTACTTCCTCTAGCAAGTCGTGCAATCAGAATCCATATTTTGTGAACCCTTGATACCCAAAAATTGATTGATGGCAAAACGTCCCTCGGTCTTGCCATCTGTTCATCTGACCATCTGTCCGTGTCCGCCTGTAGTAGCGCCTACACTGTTCAGCCGATTTTCTCCAAAACTGATATTCTTCAATCAATTTGTAAAAACTGAAGATCCTCTGAGCTGAACCGGATATTTTGAATTTCGAGGGTACTCAACATGAAACATCAACAACATTTTGAAAATCTTCTCAAAAACGGCTCCAAATTATTTTATTAAGCTTTTGCCCGGGATAGCGCAAATGACACTTAAAAAAATGGCGCAAATTTAATTTTCGTTGAAATTCCTGATGTTTATACAATTTGAGAAGCTAAATTTTTTGGCGTCTTCCTAAAATTTTGAATATTTTTTTCCTATAAGAAATCTGTTCTTCAAAACCAAATCGCGAAATAAGGTCGTAGTCCGAATTATTTTCACATACTCTATTTACCGCTTCCCAAAGCGAACGAAATTCCGTAGTTCTTCCAACATTCATTCAACTTGAATCTGAATCGTTGATCCCGCACCCGCCATCGCCAGCGCGTGAGGCTTGGCGCCGAGTAAAGGCTCCTACAGACCCGCGCGGAAGATCCGCAGCCAACGCGGATTGGCCACAGCGGATGTTTCGCATCACGTGTTGCCTTATGAGCATGTTCAGACCAGCGCGGCAGACAAGCGTCGCAGCAGGGATTGGCAGCGTGTAATCGGCGGCGAAATTTGTCACGCAGCCAGACGCGTTTCTTCCACCGCAGCTCGAGTTTCGTGGAAGTCCGGCCGTGTTCAGGAGTCTTCCCTCCTCTCCGGGTCGAGCGACCTTGCCAACCGTCACCAAACGCAGACTCATAATTCACGCTTCGGTGTGAACGGTCCCGCGAATTCCGCGGCCGCGTCTAGCTCGGATCTTTCCGCGCCGCACCCGCTGCGGGTCTACCGCGCCGATCTGTGGGAGCCTTTAAGCGAGTAACGGGCCCAGCCCCCGCTCCCCGTGCCCCTTTGTGCATTGTCGCTCCGCTCCGCTTGACCTTGCGACAGCCACGCCCCTCGCGGTCGACCCCGCAGACACGCGGGCAAAACCTCCTGTCCGCTCCGCCGCGCGCGCGTGCGTTCGTGCGCGCTCTGACTGTCAGGTGGTCGCAGCTGCGCCCACGCGCAAAAACCTCTGGGGTTGGGAGGCTCTTTCTTTTCCAATTTTTTGATGAACCGTTATAATTACTAGGGACCGGAAAAATATGTAGTATTAAACGTGATATGTACAAAAATATGTAATGAAAACGGTAAGAATATGTAATAAATATGTAAAAACGTAAATAATATGTAATATTAAAAATTATAATGTTAATATATTAAATATGTATTAATATTATAAAATATAAAATATATTTACATCATACGAAATTATATTTATAAAAAATTTCCTAAACAAATTTTCAAAATAATACAAACGTTATAAAAATAACTTGGAGAATACAAGTTGATGCACACTTTGCATCATACAACTCTCCCGTTAGTAGTAACTTCATCTTTTGTTAAACAGGTTCGTAGTTTAGCAGCTAGACCAAGGAGTATACACGCACCTTGAGCAATACAAGCCGTCGTACAAACTGGGATATCTACGCAGCACGCAATCACTGCAGCGTGCAACATTCTCACCGAAGTTTTAGATGACAGCGATCGCCAAACTTTCTCGTAAATTAAGGTTAAAGGTCGCGAAACCCCGTCAGTGATACTTTTTACCCCTAGATTTCACCAATAATGTAAGAAAAAATGCAGATTTTTTTAATAATCGTACTTTTTCATAAAAAATGTAATAATTTTGAAGAAAACAGATAGAATAAAAATTACTTTGTGACTGATTTAATTAATTTAATAAAACTGATTAAGTAATTTTTTCATAATTTAATAAAACTTCCTGTTCAAAAACGAATAATTATATATGAGATTTTTGAGCTAATTTATATTAACAAAGGTTTAAATGTTAAATATTAAAAGGAAACAACTCTGTAAGTAAAATACTTTTTGAGATATGTGTACCTAAAAATCATAAAATTAACATCTCCTAGATAGCGATGTCCTTCTCTCCTTAAAATATTAAATTTATAGTGTAATAGTGCATATTTATGGTATTAATGTACGCCATTGGATAGTGTTTTTGATTAAAAGACAATACTGAACTTATTCCTCTTTCAAAATGTAATTTTTGGTATCCATTTATAAAGTAGTCTAATCTTATTTTCGGTACCGCGGTTCAATTGGATCGATGTTCTCCGCTTCTACAAAATAAAACTGATGCATGGTTGCTTTTTCTTTGATAAATTTCTTGAATAACAAAAACCTTCTATAAGGTTTGGGAAATGGAGTGGAAAATCAATTTTATTTCAAACATTAGCGTCTTTGTAACACTCACAGTCGATAAATTAAGTTTATGAACCTCAATTTGCATTCCAAATGTTGCTTGGACGTCAAACCAAATATATTATGATATCAAATCAAACTTATTAGTAAAATAATCAAATCTTTGTTCAAGAAGCAATAGGGACAAGAAGTAAAGAAATATAGGTTTTACAGGAAAAATAAAGAAGTTTAGAGGAATTAGATTTTCAGAAAGTAGACATGAAAGCTATAATTTGTCCAAAATTTGAAAATTCTTTTAAATACACGCTGTAAAACGATAAAATTCAGGTTCAACGAGTTGTGTAACGAGATACCATATACAATGAGAGTGGAAGTCCAAGGAGAAATTTTTCTCAACTTCCCTAGAAACCTCGTCTTGAATCAGAAATGCTCAGGTCTTGGAGGGAAAGTGAAAAGAAACGGATAGAAAAATATGGTGGTGTAGTAGCCGGTCGAGATTCCTAGTGTCCGGTTTGAAACGTCTTTTGCTTGTTTAGCTGTCGGGTTCAGGAAGGAGTTATCTATAGGTAATGATGCTTGAAGAATAGCCGTTTGCAAAGACCAAAAATCTATTATTTTTTTTTCGCGGAAGACGAGAGTGCTATTTTAGTCATTCTCTTGTTGTTTTTTGTGAAGTCCAAAAATTTGTATCGGCTAAAATTAAGAAAATTAAGTGAAAAAAGTAACTACCATGAAAAATTTACTGGAAAAAGCTTTAAAATTTTCCTTATTCCTTATAAATTCCTTAACATTATAAATTTTTTAAATAAAGTTGATCTTCACTGGATTGAATTAGTTCGATTATTTTCATAAAATCTAATTAATGTGACATCAAAGATATCCCTTGCTTTCAAACTATTTAATTAAATGATTGGAAAATGTGTTACAATAAATAATATCCCAAGGAGTTATACTTTGTTACGCACTCGAATTCACTAAAGGACAATTTTTACGTAACGAGTAATAGCAAATGATTAACTACGGGAAGATCATCATTTGGTCCAAAAAAAATTCCACTTCGGTGCAATATATTAATTATGTATTATAATTCGCTCACATTTTCTTGTGATCCCTTGAATTTGTAACCCCTCACCCTTCGTAATATTAAAAATATAAGCAAGTAAAATATTGTTGTTGGATTTGATCATTTTCTAATATATTTTTTAAGTATTTAGTGGAAATATTTCTGTTAAATTAGGTCCATTTTTAATATAATACGTACGTTTTATATTTACCTCTTGTATCAATGGTGTCACGGAGTCACATTTTGAACTTCCCGAGGATATTTTCTATATATGCTAGCGACATACTTAAAGCGTAACGTTTTGGAAAGTGACAGACATTCTAGCTGTAGTACGCACTGGCAACTCACGTAATCCAAATAGGACATGGATAATAACAAGATTGCATGGCTGCCTCGTTTGTTGCACATGGCAAGGTATTTAAATTCTGCGATTCTTTTTTAAGCGAGCGACCTTAAAAACAGGCTATGGTGTCATCCTTTATTACACATTAAAGGGGATCAATCTTTAATCTTCTGCTTAACTCGAGTCGAACTGATCACTCGTAGAATTTCAAATCATATCAGCTCAGTACTGTTCAATTTTCAATAATTGTAAATGTTCGTTGAAATTATGCTTTTTCTGAAGTTGACGCCATGCTTTTATGTTTCATCTCAACCGTTCAAAACTTCTTTCTTTCAAAACAATTCAATAAGAATTGTATTAAATGTATAGAAAGTTCAGGAATTATAAAATAGTCGGGGAGTATGGAATACCGAGTTCATTTCTCTGTCATGAGCTGCAGACAAGTTGAACAGTGGTAAACTATACTTCAAAATGCCCGTATAATGCTCTGCAATTGTGTCCCCCGCTTGCCAGATGTTTTTCGCCTGCTGCCGAAGATACGTCTTTCGGTTTCCAAAAATTTAAGCAGGTAGGTTTGGAAATGCCAACACTATTTTTTTCTATCTAATAATTAGATACTAAACACAATTAACATCACAAGGGTTGCATTTTATTTTTATGCTCATTTTGGAGCTAGTAGTTCCTGACGTTTAGGTTAGACGTCATTCATTTCAAAAAGGTATGACGGGTATTATGGAATAGTTGGTCTTTCCATTCCAATGTATCATCCGAGTTGAATTTCATACCATCTTCTGTATCAGACAACGATGATGGAGAAAGTATCTTCGGTAATGGGACCTTTTCTGAAGATAAACGGTAAGAGTTTGTGTGAAATGTTTGTCCTGTCCCTGTGGGCCCACCTTCACTATTTTGGAGCATAGCAAGAAGATTGCATGTGTGATTTTTGCAAGTAAACTATTAAAAACCAAATAAAGTACTTTATAATGTCAGATGATTATTACATAGTTTTTTATCAACCTTATTTAATTTTCATCATTTTGAAACCCCTTTTCCATATTACCCTCCAAATGCAAGGTTAAAACAAAATAAAATTATTGTTATTAAAAAGTTTGTTTTTAGATTTTCAAAATAAATATTTAATTGAGTATAGTTCAAGTTTGGATTCATATTATTTTCCGGACTCCAAACCGTTTCATTTTAAATGCTACTAAATAAAAACCGAACTCTGTACTACCCAAACTTCCACTACATTCAACCTTTCAAATCAATATGTTTTATATAATCTTGTTTTCGTGGTTCCCATTCACGCTGTTTTTCTTGTTCAAGTTATCACCTTCAATTTATTGTAACTTCATTATATGCTCCAGAAATATCACACTAAACATTTTGAAAATTTTTTCTCATTACAATTTAGAAATAAGCTTAGGCTACATCTGTTTCGGTGCTGTGCTGTTTATATTTTGGTAGTAAATTACGAGTATTACATCTGTAGTTCAGACATCACTTGTACTGAATTATCTCGAGCAGAGTCACGTCCTTTGTTCCTTAACCCTTGACAGCCTTTGAAATTATTTTGAAGAGAAATAAGCTTTTCTCCCTAATAGATGCTAACGATATTCATTATAAAGATCACTAATACGGTATTAATATCGTTTTTAATACGGTTTTAATGATCGATCTTGTGAACAAAACTTTGCATTGTTTCTGAAAAAAATTGTAAAAAATTCTACTCAGAACTGAACCAAAATACACAAGCTATTAATAATAATATTAGAGCGTGAAAGTGAATAAATAAACATTCATTAAACTACCTGAAGACTACACGATGAAAGATTTGTACAGTTACTTCTTACGCTTTTCAATGTTGCTTCTGAAGTATTGTTTTGGGCGACGCCAAAACTAAAAGGCACGCCTTCAGCGTGCGGTAAACAACAGTTTCACTCAAGCAACACCTTGAGATACGGAGAATGAAACACGCTTTGTTAAAGATCGCAAGTCATGCTCGATGCATTCAGATTCCTGCTCAACCGAGCAAGGAGGCGCGAAAGAAAAACGATTCCCTCGGACGCTTCGTCTTCCACGACAACTTGTTGCAGCGCCTCTGACCGGGAGGTCCTAGGTTCGAGTCCTGATGGCGGCAGGATTTTCGACACTATCTTTTCAGCTATGTCGGATTCAGTCGCTGTCTGGAGGAGAATTCTAGCGGCCGGCTGCTCTGATCGGTAGTTTTCCGTGTTTTTTCGATCGACTCCAGGCGAATGCTAGAGCAGTACCCTAACAAATGGGCCACGGACCACGCGCGATCTTTTCTTCCTCTTCCTTGTCATATCCTCTCTCCTTACACGCACACACACACTAACATGCACTAAACCACCACATATTCCGGGAGACCGGTCGGGAGCTTAGATCTTGTCGTGGCTGGGGCGGTGCCTCGCTGGTGGGAGAGTCCTGGTCAGGAGGAAACCCCACTAGCCGACGGTATGTCGGTGCCGGATCTCGCCATCCAGCGGGGGAAGATCACCGCCTTTTCCCGAGAAAAGCATGCACTACACTTACGAGACTAATGACCTAAGCTGTTGACGCGCCCGAATTCACTAACCAACCAACCAACCAACCAACCATGCTAACTTGTCACAGACAACTTCAACACATCCTCTCCCTATCTCCGTGTTTTCCTTTCAATTTCCTTAAATACGCTGTATTATAAAAACAGAATACTCCGGTATAAAATCTGAAAATTTATTACAATATACAAATATTGAAATTCGACATTAGATTGACAATTAACGTCCGTTTTTTGTTTTGTTATACAATCTTCAAATGATTGTTTCACTCGTGTGTTTGGAGTCCAATGGTAAGAAATAATGGATTCAAATTTCCGCCAATCCTATCTATTTATCAGCAAAAAATTAAAAAGTTTCTCAATAATCTAATATACGCTACGTTCACCAGGTTTATATTGTGCGTCAGATGTATGTTTACTGTGAATTTAACATTTTGTAACGAGTATTAACATAAAGTATTAAAGCAATGAAGTGGCTGTGAAACTTCACGCGCAGAAATAGAAGAGAAAATAAGCAATTCAATACCCCCAAATAATGAAAAATAAAACAGTAAAAACATTTGGATACAGAAAAAGCAGTTCTGCTGTGAAAGAAATAATTAATATTAATCACAAGCAGTGAATGAAATTCTTTTTTATGCTTTTCTTGAAACGCTATGCGTTGTTTATAAATATCTTTCTTGTTGCAAAATCGACATTTTACAATAAAATATTCTGCATTAATGTTATTAGAATAAATTCCGTCTTGCAATAAATTATTCTAGAAGATTGTGATATGAAGTTGTTTGGGAGATGTTAAGTTACAATCACAAAATCTTACCTTCTTGCCTTATTAGTAAATTTAAGTTTTATTTAAAAATATTAACATGTTCGTGAATGGACATATTAAATACCATTCGTGTATTCAAAATTCTCTGTAAATCAAATGCTCTAATAGTGTCACTAGGGAATATATGATAAACAGTTAAAACTGAACTTCTCTATCAGTTATTGAATGAACTAATAAATAAAACTACAAACATCTAATAGGTTTCTTTCCTGGCATTTATCTTGTAGAGAAACTATTACTGTCCCTCTTTGCTAAAGTACGTCGGTATTCTACTCCAATCTACTACCTCTGCAATCCGAAAATTTAATCTGAGAGTAAAGCTGTCATTACATTTCCTACCCAGCAATGACTTCCTGCAAAGATAGTTATTACAGATGCAATCTGGACGGAGGTAAGATATAATGAGGAACTGAAGAATTAATGCGTGATGCGGTTTTGTAGATAACATGTGCCTAATGGGTTTCACAAAACATGTAAATACAGGAAGATCTTAATATTATAATATTTAATTAGCTAACTTGTGCGATTACAAAGAACTAAAGGAAGACTTGAACATCTGAAATAGAAAAGTGAAAAAATGAAAACATTCATTTATTTAATAGGTAATTATTACACTGACAAATTATATAACTTGATACTATGTGGCTAGGCGAAGCCCTTTAACCCATTACAATACCTACATCCTACCGTGTTCTAACCTTTCGAATTCTGGTATTCACCTCAAATTGTCTCTCGTTCGCATCAAGGCCGCGGAAAAGAGACCATATGGTACGGCCGAGGAAAGAAAACCCTGAATGGAGAAAAACTGCCGTCAGAAGCCGAGTACATGCTCATCTATAAGACTTTTCTAAACTATTTATTTATTTCCTGGCGAGGACGTCACGCATTCACCTTCCACTGTTTGGCCTGCTCAGCACCTGAAATCAAACAGCGCCTTTGAGAGATCGTCCGCACCATCGCCTCTGCACTTACATGTCCGACACCCACTCCCCTTTGCCACTTAATGCACTTATTACTTTGGCAGTTTTATTTTATTTTCTTTTATTGACTTATTTATGTACTTATTACTTAACAGTTGACTATGACTTATTTACTTAACTGTTTACTACCTTAACTTAAATTACTGATTAAATTAATCATTGCTTATTGACTTATTTATTTCCTCTCCAGTCTAGGCTCCGCTCATACTAACTACTGTTTTCCCACTCCCTAATTTTTATTTACCTAATGGTCCGAACGATTTCTAGAAATGTTCCTAATTCTTTCATGAAGTTAGACCTTTTATCACCTAAAATGTTTTGGGCGAGTGTTACGTTCCTATGTTAGAAATAGTAATTTCCCATTCTCATCTATTTTCCTCTCCATGTTTCGGTCCCACAGCAAATTAAAAGTCTATGGATCCAATCTTTCCTATCACCGCAAAGCTCACAGATGCCTTTACCATTCGAGTCCTTCAATCTACGTTGCATCCACCCTCCGACGCTAAACCAAGCGTATCTCCCTCTTGCGTTCTTTCTAAGTATGTGAACGTAACTTTCGCAACCCCATTCCGGACTCGCGTGAATTTGTGCCACTAGAGAATGTTTTTTGGCCGTTGCTGCCAAGATCTCTTGCCTTTTAATACCCGAAAGTCAATCGGAAATTAGCCGTTCCATCGCACGTGATCCCCTTTCGCCCACCATCTCCGGAGAAACGTCTCTCAGACCTGCAAGTTCTAATAGCAGTTTAAGTTTGTACGACCAGTAGCGTTGGTCGCTTCCCTGTAACTGCACTCTAAAGCACCTAGTATTTATAAGCGTGTCAGCCTGTTCACCTGCTAATCTAATCCAAAGTTTAATGGGTTTCATTTTAAAATCTTTCCAAATTCCTACAGTACCGACCTCTCTTAAGACTCCAGCATTTGCTGCGAATCTAGACACCCCAACAGTTAATTTGAAATAATCTGTTTCAATGCTTTCTAGTCTATCTATCCTATCCGCTCCCCAGATTTCTGCCCCATAATTCATAGCTGGGAGAACTAGCGATTTAAACATTGTATGGCACACCTCTAAAGGCACCCTGAGCACTACGCAAACGATTTATTTGAACGCAATTCCTTCTTTACTTTGTGCCGCCACTCTCTGACTAATCCATCCATCCTACATTCATGGAAAATTTTGCACCAAAATATGTAAACGTTTTGAAACGGTGGATCTCCTCCTGCGCGTAATACCATTTCTCTTTCTTACTCCAGATAAACCCATTCTTGAAGACAACTACTTTCAGTTTTTGAATATTTACTTTTAGTCCCCATGTCTCACTATATCTTTCTAGGATATTTAAATTCTTCTGTAAGCCCTCAATAGTCTTCGAACATAGAACTACATCATCAGCATATATTTGTCCTGGAATTTCCAGGCAATCAATTTCCGGTGCAGCTGTATCCGCTTCCTGTACCCAAATCTATAAATCATCCATGAACAAGATAAACAATAGAGGACAGCCCTGTCTTATTCTTATAGTCGATTTTATTTTTCGCGTTGTACTTCCGTCACCGCACCTGACGCAGGAATTTACTTCTCTGTGCATGATTTTAAACACTTGAAACTTTACGTGAGACGCCTAGCGCATTGAGTTTTCGCCGTAAAGCTTCCCTATTGATAAGAGTCAAAAGCCTTTTCAAAATCCACAAAAATTCAATATAAATGGCCCCGTTTACTAGTGTATCTAACGTAAAGATATTGTCGTCAGTCGCGAAGCCTCTCCTAAAGCCTGCCTGCAATTCTGAGATTTTGCTGTATTTTTCCGCCCATTCATTCAGTCGCCCGTTGAGTATTTTATAGAGCAGTTTGCTCAGTGCTCGTAAAAGACTAATACCGCGATAATTTTGTTGGCATTTCGTATCCTCTTTATTCTTAAAGACCGGTTGGAGGATAGCTGCACTCCACGTTTCTGGATACGATCCAGAATCAACAATGGTATTAAATAAAATTCAGAATACTCTCTTGGTCTATTTGCCACAATTCTGAAATAAACTTTGTCGGAATGCCGTCCGCGCCGCCTGCTTTCTTATTTTGCATGGTCCAGGTTAAAGGTTCGTCTAATTCAGGCACACTCCGGTCAGTGAATATATCTGTCCATGTTTCAAATTTCGCTATTACAAGCGTTCGTGAAAAATACTGCACCTACGCGTCTGCTGAAATTACATTACTTGCATTTATTTTACTACGCAGATATCTGATAACGTCCCAAATTGAATAAATTTAATCATTTCTTGAAATTGCTTCTATTCTAGCTCAGTCACTCTCCTGCCAAGATTTCTTCGATTTCTAAATTGTGTCATTGTACTGCCTACGTAATATGAAGTAACAATTTCTCGCTTCCGCAGTTCCCCTGTTTCTGAACTTCCTATCGCTACTATCGCTTCACGCCTGCTCTCCCGACACTCCTCGCTAAACCACCCTTGGGTCAGTTCCCTTCCTACTCCCCCCCCACTTTCGCATGCCCTTCCCTGCGCGAAAAGAACAACGTATATACTATAAGACAAGTCCAAAACCTCAAAATAATGTGTCATGCGTTCCGTACTTATTCTTAGAGACAAATGAAATGAGGGAAGTTAACATTTCTGAAACAATGCAATCACTATTCACTAAGAACATTGAGTTAAATACGTTTCTAAAAACATGATTGAAATATTGTATTTTTACCAAGATCTGTACCAAGATGTAGCAGTGAACTACAGCAGGAAATTTTTCTATCCACCTTAACTTAAAAACGAAATCCATCACATATAATTAAAAACACGGATTTTTTTGTGAAGGGACACATTTGTCAAACGATTGCTATATATTACCTACTCGCTAATCTTTGGGAGTTAAGAAATCTCAATACCTTCACTTCGCCAACTGTAGCATGACATGTCATTTGCTTTTGATATATCAATTGCAACAAGTATTACAAAATAGCCAGGGCTAATTTTATTACAAGTACAGAACGTAGTTGGACTTGAAAATGCCGTAATGACAAATGAGAGCAAATTAGCTTTCATCATGTTAGTTTTAAGATATTAATTAACCACAAAAAAGTTTTGTATGAGTTACATCGACATTTTTGAAAGTGGTCATTTCTCTGAGATTAAAAGGAGTTAAAACAAAGATGTATCTTAATACTTATATTCATGTATAAGCAGAAGTGTTTGAATTGAAAACCTAATTTTTCACAATAATGCAATCTTCAAATTTCTGTTATCTCAGTTCCATGATTTCAGGCTTAATACTTGCAAGCCGACGATATATTGATGTAGTTCAGTAACAAAGTCACAGTTACTTATATATAATTATTAATATATTGTAATTGGATTTAATCGGTTATATTATGAGTGGCATTTTGTGTGGTTCGCAAAAATGTTCTCTTAGGACACGCGAAGAGTACTAGGTACTGTATCTGAAGAAAATAAGTCCCTATAAACTCTGAAGTCAAACAAGATTATTACGACTAGTTCTCATGTAGACCGTTAGCTACTTCTCAAGAATTGAGATAAACACATAAAGCACATCCAGAGGTATTTGCTTCGCCATCTCTCCCTGCAAAATTGTACTGTCGATTAGAGTGTGTATTTATTGAAGCATTGTCCAATGTTACGAAACCACTGTTACAAGAATGGGGCTACATTTCATCCGGAGCAAATGCCTTGTCGGGATGCGAACCAGGCTCTTTGTGTAGCTGTGCGGGCGATACCGCGTTGGCGCATTCCGGGAGTTTCCTCCGGCGCCGGAAGCGCCGCTCCGGGAGCCTTCCGGTGACTGCGCAACGCGGGAAGCTGAAGGAGAACGCCTGGCGGAGTGGGCGGGGCCCGGCCAGGCGGGGTGAGGCCGGGCCGGGCCGGGCCGGGCCGGCGGGAGCGCTGTCAGTGATGGCGACACAGCAGGAGGCGGCAGGAGTAGGGTGAACGGGGTGTTGGGGCGATGGAGGAGTTCGTGGTTGTGATGGCAAAATCGGAGGAAGTGGCCGTGTTGTGTTTGCTTTGAGCCTTGGGTGGCGGTGGTTGTACGAGCAGAACTGGGAAGTGGCAAGCGTTGGATAGGGCAATGACGAAGTAGCTGAGATGAGGACCGACTGAGTTTATTTGGATTAGAGCCAGTGTTGCTGCTATTTCAGAAGGGACTGACCGGGAGGTCTGAGGTTCGAGTCCCGATTGTGGCTGATATTCAACACTAGCTAGTTAGCTAGAACGAAATCATTCTGGAGGATGGTTGGTTGGTTATTAGTGATTCGTGGCGCGTCAACTACTGAAGTACTTAGTCCCGTAAGTGTAGCACATGTCTTGGTTGGTCTGTGCCTCGTTGATGGGAGGTACCTGGTTGGGGAAAAATCCCGTTAGCCGACGGTAGGTCGCCGCCGGATCTCGCCATCCGGCGGGGGAAGATCACCGCCATCTCCGGAGGAAAAGCATGCACTACATTTACGGGACTAATGAGCTCAGTCGTTGACGCGCCCGGAACCACTAACAATCAATCAATCGATGAATCGGCGAAGGGGTCAGGTATTGGCAATGAGGACAGCGACAGGCAGGACCCAACGGCGGAGGTGAAACACGAAGAGCGCGCGGCGGCGGCGACGGCATTGTTGGAGAATGCGGAGTCGCAGCGGCGGAGTGGGAGTGGCGAGGGCGAGGGGAGTGGCTAAAGTCTTCTGCGAACGCAACGGTTGACGCAATCCTGGTCCAGCCACGCCTAGGGGGCGCATTTTAATGAAATGTCATTTTTTTCCTTTCACTTAAGAACAATACCCTTTTAGAAATAGAAATTAATTTTATGTTATGACAAAAGAAAATGAGCCATTTTTATGAGTCATTTTTTTTATTTTTTGTCGATTTCGACTAATAACTCATTTTTTACTCTTTTCCGTCATTTTTAATGCATTTTTCGCTGATATCTTCGATATTAATATCTTTTTAATGATCCTTTCTTGAAATAATATTTACGACATGCAACAAATTTTCTTCACAGAATTCCTGAGAAGTCTTTTCGATTCCTTCACTCATAAAGTGTAGTGTCAGCCGTTGTGATTATGTAACCAAAGGTACCTGTGACACCTATCAATCACCGCCATTGTCGGTTCGGGCGATTTCGGGATAACTAGACAGAGATTTCCTATTAAAGAACAGTCCAAACCAAAAGTTTGCGAGCTCAGTTCACTTGAACAATGGAAGAAGCCTGAATACATCAGTATCAAATCCAACAGCTTGAGATGTCCATTTGAATTGGTTTGAATCTCATTTTTACCGTCATTTGTCTTTGTTTTTAGGGCCTTTTTAAAACGTTTTAGAGCATATTGTTCTTCATTTTTTAAGTTGTATCTTCTAGCAAGTCCCGAGCTCCAAATTTCTACCTAAATTCAATATTTTAAGTATTTCTTTTGTACAGTACACAACATAAAAAAAATAGGGTGCATAAACTAGCTTTTTAGTTTGTTCCATTAACTTTCAGCAATTTTCTGGTTTACTCAATAATGATGTTGTATAAGCGTATTATTCCCTTTTTTAAAAAAACAGATACAAATTGATAAAAATATAGATTTCATGATATGTTTGGACATAACGAATCTTAAACATGTCCTCTTCATTGATTTTTTTCGTATCTCCGGGCGCGTCAACGGCTGTGGTCATTATTCCCGTAAGCGTACTGCATGTTTTTCGCGGGAAATGGCGTTGATATCCCCTGCTGGATGGCGAGATCCGGCGCCGACACCGTCGGCTAGTGGGGTTTCCAAGACTCTCCCACCAGCGGAGCACCGCTCCAGCCGGGACAAGCTGTAAGTTCCCGGCCGGTCTCCCAGAATATGTGGTAGAGTAGTGCATGTTACAGTGTGTGTGTAAGGGGAGAGGATAGGACAAGGAAGAGGAAGGAAAGATCGCGCGCGGTCCGTAGCCCATTTAGTAGGGTTGTGCTCAGGCATTCGCCTGGTGTTGATCGGAGAAACCATGGAAAACTACCGATCAGAGCAGACGGCCACTAGAATTCTCCTCCAGACAGCGACTGAATTCGATCTAGCTGAGAAGCTAGTGTCAAAAATCCTGCCACTGTCAGGACTCGAATCTAGGACCTCCCGGCCAAAGGCGCTGCAGTGACATCAGTTGATGCACTGATCTACCGCTCCCGGTGATGTCCACTTGACTCAAATACGTCTAAATACATAATAAATATTTTTATGTAGTATTTACGGAGTTGTAAACACTTCCCGGACAACCCGACTTTCCCCTACTTTTTTACTACTATCGCGTAAGAGATAATTAAGGCGAATGCAGTTGGACTCGATTCAACTCAGTGCAGTGCAGTGCAGTGCAGCGCAACGCCCTTCAGACGCGCGTTCAATTCTGCTCCATATGTGCGCCAATTGGCGCGAGGTGTGTGCACTCGAGTGGCGAAGTGCGGGTGCGCGCCGGGACTCGCTCACCTTGCGTCGCTTTCTCGCAGAGGCCAAGCGGCGGTGCCAGCTTTGGCAGAGTGCAGCGACCCCGCCCACCAGCCGGCGCTTCCACTCTCATGCAACTGCATCTCTCTGCTTCAATTGCCCCGCGGTGAAAACTCTCAGATGGCGGCGGCGATGGTGTAACGGTTAGCGTATCGGGCTGTTATGCGGGTTCAAGCCCGATCGAAGCCGTGGATTTTTAAGGGCGAAAAATTCCTTCGTACGCCTTCCTTCGGAGAGGAAGTAAAGCCGGAAGTCCCATGATAGTAGATTTACTACATTTAAGAGATCCTCAAGCCTAAATGAAGTCTCTGAGCTAAATTAAAATCGCCTGTTTCGTCGCTCAAGTAATACCTTCTTTCTCCCCTACTAGGTGATAGGTGCGTAGCGAAATTTGCGTGGTAAGACGGAAGAGCAGGCCTCATGGCCTGCGTCTCGCCACGTAAAATAAGGCATTCATTCATTCAGATGGCAGCTGGAAACACTCCAATTACAATAAATTGACCAACTATACTACGATTTTTACTAAGCTGCCTGTGAAGTAAATCATCTGTTTCGGTGTCATCCAATCGGAAAATTGAACGCCGTCATAGTGACGTCACTGTAGTGAAGTTTAAGGTTGGATGGCACCGTAACAGCTGATAAAATGTCAGACGAAGTAAAGTAAAAACCGCAGTATAGTCATGTTACTCACGATTTTTTTCGCTTGAATGTTTTTGCTGCTTTTTTATTAACTTGAGTCACCGACCTGTGCAGGAAACAAATAAAGAACTTGTAAATCTCTAAAATGCCATGGTTGGACTTTTGATTATTTCAGATATAACATTTTTTTCGTCTTCCTAAAACTAAAATATTAAAGATAAAAGCTTTTCCCTCAGTAAAATCTGTTTCTTACAATTAGATTTTGAAATAAGGCCATGAACAATTTTTCGAAAATCTGAGTATTTTCGCGTAATTTTTCGTGAAATATACGCATTTTTTAATTTTGTTTATACACTTTTTATCAAAAACGGCTCCATCGTTTTTGATGAAATTTGGTTGTTGGATAGTCTGAAGGACGTTTAAGAGAATGTCGTTGGTCTCCCGTTGGTTCAATACCCTGATTTTCCGAAAATAAAAACAACTTTTTCGGCATCTTCCTACAACTACAATTATGAAGACAAATATTTTTTCTTCATGAAATATGTTCATGAAAAATATCTACAAATAATGTATCGTCCAATTGTTCTAAAATATTAGTATTATTTCCGTAATTTTGTGTCAATCATCGGCAATTTTTAGTTCCTTTAAACCATTTTTTTTAAACGACGCAACTTTTTTGATTAAATTTAGACCTTAAGTAGCGTAAACACGCTTAACGTGCATATTTCATGTTCCGTAAAATTCCTGATTTTGCGAAAATTTAAAAAAATTTTAAAAACTTCCGTTTCTTCCTATAACTACAATTGTGAAGATACCTTTTTTGATGAAATTTGTTCATAAAACAGATCTTAGATAAGATCATGTTGAATTTTTTTAATGTGTATATTTTGTGTAATTTGGCTACAACAAAGTTGCCCGCTCCGAATTTACTGCGCTTCGTGAACATAAGTGGAGAGGTGTTTCAAAGCTATTGTTATTCTTATAAATAAATGTAGACTGAAGGAAGGTAATACATTTTAATTAGAACTAACAAATTATATCTTTACTTCAATAAATTTTGATCGCTGATTATGTTATGTTTCATTTCTGAACGTTAGAAATGACTACTGTTCCTAGCTATCGAAATAAACGCTGGTATTTTGATAATATTTATAAAGTTCTTTATTGCTTATTTTATAACTGAATTATTAATTGATTAAATTATTAAATTTCCTGCCAATTGTAAGCATGAGATCGACATACAACATACACTCCTTACCTGTTGCATGTGGACGTGTGATTCTATACAGAACCACGATTCCGGAAAGTTCTATTAATTGGAATCAATTATTAGATTGATGGCAACTACTATGAATCATCAGCCTTTCTCAATAATATAAACTTAATATTTATCCTTATTATTTATAGATGGCAGTTCTGTCAAATTTATGTGAATTTCTTTTCACTTTAATCAAACCCGTACGGTGTTTCAATGTTTTTAGTTCGTAAGCTTACGTTCACAATTATGTTCGTAATCTTGATTGTTGGCTTCTCAGCTGACAGGCAGAATGAAGTCCCCGGAATCTTTGGTGAACCAATTTTAGTTTCCTTTCCTAAATAAAAATGTTCAGAATATCCTCAACGATTGCTATAATTAGATTTAATATTCCCACAAATCTAAAACGCGGTCGCGACTTTCCCTATCTTGTGTTTCGTATGAAACACATACCCGCGACTGACTATATTAATCTAATTATTGGAAAATACTTCCATATACAAAGCTACCCTGATGTCTCTCTCCTCGAAACATGGAGTCTATTTAATTTCAACTTCCACCATTATATTAATCAAAATTCCTAATTACCGTTTAATATCACAATTTACACGAGACCAAGCTCTCAAACTCCCAGCTAAACAATTCCCGACTAATTATAATCCACGTAAAGCCCAGCCTATATTGAAAACTCGCTCGCACTCTGTTCTTCGGTAAGTAAAGACAATTTGGGGAAATTTTCTTAGGTGTGAAAATGTATAGAGCATTTAGCATTACAAGTTCAGAGAAGGACTAATTCGTGTTAAAACGAGCATATTTGGAGAATATTTCACTAGTATAGTGCTTAATAATTACTATTATATATTTTTCGTTCTATTTTAATTTGTTTGCCAACGCTATCAGTATCGTATTATTTATTAACTTTCAATTATTTTACTTTTTGCTACCGCTTACGCAGAATATTTTAAGAGTAGAAAATTCGGATATGTTTCTGAATACACTGCATTCCTTATAAAATAAATTCAATTCCAGAAATATATTTTCATTTAAAGTTGTGAATAAAAAATTGATTGCTTGAAACTGTTTCATTTTCTCACCAAATGTTCTACGATTTCAAATGAGTTTTACAAAAAAAATTATTTTATTTTACGTCAAAAAACAGTTAAAACTGCGTATGACGTGCTATGCAGAAAAGTGAATTATGTGCACATTTTCAAAATTCTGTGATCCATGCACTAAGCCATGTACTACTTGAATTTTGAATTTAAAAAAGCTCCCATGTAAAAAAATATATTTTCAAGGATAAATAAGCAATAAATTTTGGGCTCTTATCCATGTTGTCCTTACGTAAATTACGACTGAGATGTGTTAATTCGGAGATAAATTGTGGTATAAATAGAATACGTAACCATTACTAAAGGCGAGAAAGTACATGCTGTTTTAGCACCAGTAGTTTCTATTTAAGATCAAGCGAATAGCTGTGAAAGAGCCTCAGAATTTGTTCTTACAGCAATATTGAAAAAAATATTGGGACTTGCGGACTAATTCTGTGAGCGAATCAGAGTACATAAAATATATTACACAAACATATATAGAATTCATTAAAAATAAATTTATTGAAACTATTATCATAAAAACATTTTCCGTCCAATTAATTCCACATTCTCCTTTAGAATATCTATGTAAATAAGAATAAGTACAAATAAATACAATAATTCTTTTCAGAATACCTTTGTAAATAATAATTAAAAATAAATATAATTCTTCAATACCCATTCATTTTAAAATATTTTACATACAAATATTTTTGTTTTTATATTTTTATTGTTATTGTTATAGATTCTACGTTTACATTGAAGATCAACATCATATGTTAAAGAGTTCAGGAGAAATATTTCATGTAAAATATATTTGTATTAGAGAACTATTTAGTTACATTTTCGCGCTTCCCTAACAAACCAAAATAACGTTCTTTTTCAACAGAATTCGGTAAGTACAATTGAATTGCAAATGTCTTTGCATAATTTCTTGTTTGTCATTTCCAGACCATGTCTAATGATATTTGCGTGTATTTTATCATGATGTCTTATCTCGAAGGAAATGTCGAGAAACTAGCGGAAAGTGCGTACTCTACCTCATGATAACATTGTGTCGTACTGCCGTGCGTACTGCAATAAAAAAAGAAAATACTGGAAGTTACAAAATTTAGACATGTAAATGCTTAATTAGATACAACTAATTCTTCCTCATTAAATACTTCGACTTGTACTCATTTTAAAGAAATTCAATTCTAATATTTTCGATTTTACTGTTTAGCTTATATGAAAAATGGACAGAGAAGTGCTTTTCAAGGAGAACTAGTGGAATTGCCGGCCTAGTCAGAACTGTTCCTTATTACTCAATAACCACTCTTTTTTTAAATTCATAGCTTCATGTAATAATCTAATACTGTGGGGTAAATTGCATTGAAAAACAAAAATCTCTAGCTTTGATATCAAAGTGTAAGAAACTTCGAAACAAGGTTTTAATGAAAATCGTAACTATACCAATGTATAAATGCTCTTTCTTTTCTTCCAGCAAAAATTTTAAAAAATTGCAATCCCTTTTCATGGAATTTTGAGGCCACAGACGCTTCATAGTAAGTACCAAGAAAATTTAAATGTCTTAATTACCCCCAAATCTGCCCAACTCTGTCATAATCTGGACATTATTATCACGTTTCTGTTCACACCTTTTTATTGTGACCATGTTATGTGTGATATATATACATATATATATATATATATATATACATCTACACAGACAAACAGACATGCATCCCAATTTTCGAGTACTAAGTTGCATGTAACTACTCGCCATCTGCAATGATCTGAACCATATTTGGAAAAGTACTAATGGAACTTAATTTTGACGTGTACGCTCGGTTACAGCGGAAAATAATCTTAAACACGTATTTTAGGTCCGAACATTCAAGATCGTTATGTTGAGATGATGCCAAAACATTTCCTCCCTTTAGTACCACAGAGAGAGAAATAGTAAAAATGTCGTATGTCACATAGAGAGAATCATTTTTATGCCTTATATGCTATATATCACATCTAAAAATAGAGAATGATAAATTTCATAAGTAAATATTTGTACGAGTTTACTTCTCTCTAATGCATTCTTATATTCCATGCTTATAATCAAGAGCCCACCCGATGTACATAAATACAGAAACGAAGATTTGAACAAATAAAATGAAATGATACTGCCAAAATTAATAATTTGAATCACAAAAAAGAGCAGCTCACATGCGTTAGGTATGGAAACAACCCCAGCGCTTAACCTATTAGTGGGGTTTTATCCATTGCTTCTAACGATTTCTAGTCTATGTAATTTTTGTTTGGGAAGTGCCGAAAGCACTGGCTGACATGACAGAAACCCCACTGTAATATATTTCTTTATTATTAAAAAATACCGAAATGCACTTTTTGAAATATCTCTCATGTCATTTATATTACATTACAGCCCTTTCTTAGATTTTTGCATTTCTAGTTCAATTGTTTCAAATAGTTTTTTAAAAAGTGTCTCGAAATATGAAAAATTTTCTATGAAAAGTAGTTCAAAATTGCGCTTTCCATAAATGCTCTAAAGAAATTTTTCTCAAAAAATTGCTCGAAAATTTTTAATGAAAATTTGCATGTAGTATGTTTGCATTTGCTGCAACAAAAATATTCGTTAACAGAAAACTTGTGTGAGGTTAGCTTCAAGGTTTCATGTTCACGAATTAGCCGAGGAGAGATCGCGTTCAATGGCATAAGAAAATTTCCCTGTGTAATCAACACTACTTTCTCCATGCTAGGACTGATCGTCCTACTCATTTTTCATTTTGGTTAACTACTTCTGTCACAAATGTCCCATTCCCCTTTCGTTCCCAAGCAGACTTCCGAGGACAATTTTGAATGTGGGTAGAAGATAAAATTGTAATGATATTTATTCAATTGCAAAGCAGTGTCCAAAAACCCTTTGTTGCTATTAAAAATAGAAATAAAATTAAAGAGGTTCATAATTACTGAAATCTCAAAAATTAAACCGCTGGATATATAATGTTGTCAATCCGAGAGTAGAGAAAATGTTTTTTTATTCAATCATGCGTGGGAAGATATACAATTATTTAATAATAAAACGAAACTGAAATTTAACGCAATGATGAAAACGGTTTTCAATACGCCACGAAACTGTTAAATTATATTCGTTAAAATGGGCACGAGGCAAAAATGTTAGTGATCAATATTTTTAGTTTGTGGAAGGAATTGAAAACTGCCAAAAAAAGATAACATAATATGGATAGAATATATTGCTTTCCGTATGGCATCCACCATAGTATTCGCAGTCACAATGCACGATCTCACAGTAAAATTTCTTCAGCCAGGTTCCATGTGCAACAGGAGTGTATTTCAGGCTGAGATGAGGATAATAAAGCAATAAACTGGCATCCATGATAGGGCTTCTGGTAGAGGAGTGCACTTTCGAAGGCAATATAATGCATCTTTCTGATAACCAATGGAACCCCCACAATGGGTTTTCACCTCATAACATTGTTTTTTCTGAAGACATGACTTCAATGACGAATTCTTGGGGTGAAGGAAACTTAAGGTTTTTAAATATTCTCACTCCTTTCAAACCTTCTTCATAGTCGAAAATTGACAACTTACCAAATTACGCTCTCAAAGATTTTCCGTTCCTTCACTAACGTTTGCGTGCCTAAAATCAACATTCGACATCTATGTTTGAACTATAATTATAAAGATAAGATAAATTTATTTATACTGCAACTTAAACTGATGTAACCCGGTGGCAGTTAATTACATAAACAAGGTAATAAATTTCATGCAAATATAATAATGATTGTAATAATAATGCTAAAATAATATAATAATAATAATAATACAAAAACTGATAATTTATAAAACATTGAAATAAATGAAGAAAAAGAAAAGAAACGTCTAAAATCTAAAGCCGCATTGAGTGTTTGTACAGTTAAGATCACACTGCACTGGCTCTGCACTATCCTTCACTTTACTGCACTTCACTTCACCTCACCTCACTTCACTATAACACTTAAAACATCTCCTTCATTATTTCTCCGCATTTAACAAAACTGGATTATACTAGAATTCTAGAATTAACCATAAGTACACATTGGAATTAAAGTATGTCGTATCGAATGAACTATAATTAAACTTTTCTCAAATACTTTATACATTCACTGCGATTTGGAAAGAACTGAAGTGACATTATAAACATTTATCACTTTTGTTAGTGATTTATATTGGAACATAAATGTTCCCATCCTCACATAAATTACCCTGAATTTCTAGTGCCACTGTGCTCCAGAAAGCAATTTATGTTGTAATATCGATTCGCTAATTAAGGTTTACGACAGTATTAAAGAAAACTAGTAGTGTAACAGAATGACACAGACCTCGTACTAGTTAGTTTTCTAATTTGTATGGCTTGGGCAAGATTTTCGGTTTTGCCTCACATTCTTCGAAGCAGCCACCTTTTCGTCACCCAAACTACATTTTTTTTTCACGTTTTGTCCATTTTCGGTCTCCAAGTGCCAAAACTGAAACATGACTTTAAGAATATTATTGACGAGTAACACCTCGTCCTTTAAGGAAATTTTCGTTGGAAAATTTGAAGCTTATTTTGAGAAAATGTTTGAGCATTTCCATAAATACGAAATTTGAAGCTCTTTTCACACAGTTTTTGGAGAAACTTCATTTAAAATCAGTTGCACAAATACAACATTGAAAACAAATTGGTAACCAGCAATACAAACATTAACGGGGTGAGAGATATTTTTATAAAATTACATTTTTATAATTTTTGAAAAAACAAAATAATACATCAAAGTAGCATTGATGTCATGTTATTTATTCCGTTTAGCACTATCCCTTCAAAAAATTTAAACAACAAATTTTGACCCGAATGTCGAGAAAGTGGGGTACTTTGTTTTCTTTTCACAGAAAACTTCAGAATTTTCGAGAAACTTTATAAAAAAGTATTTGAAGCGTGTGTCCTCATGTATGCAATAATCTATACAGATCGCCAGTAAGTAAAATATTAAATACCTCAGAGATGTCGAAAAAATCATAATTGTATTATTTTCAAAAAAATAGAGAAAAAATGCTTTTATGTCATATGTTACAACACATTTAACACTATCCCTACCATAAGTTTAAAGAAAAAATTTGAAGTTATATTTGAGAATTTCTTTTTTCTTTATGTTTTTAATATTGCACATGTATAACGCAAAATTAGACGAAAACTCTAAGTTTCGAGAAAATATACATCACGTTAATGAAAGAACAAATTATGGAGAATAAATTACATTGGAAGAAAAAATCGCTATTTCAATATTCTAGTAGTGGAAATTAGCTGAAAATTTTCAAACTTATTTAACTTCCGGAAATTCAGAGTTAACAATGAAAATCAGACCAATACGATTTTTATAAGTGTAGTTTCCTCTATTATTGCAAGAAATTTAAAGAAACAATTTGGAGACATTTTGAGAAAAATTTTAAAATGTCCCAGGGCTATGTTTATGCCAGCTTATGTAATCTACCATCAAAATGTGAAGAATGTTTTTCAAAATCGCAGAGCTTTGAGTCAAGCCAGCTAGATCGGGTTATATGACTTTTTCCAAAAGAGATATTATGTAGTTTTGGGACTAGTGTTGTTCACGGACAGACACAGACAGACGAACGAACAGACAGACGGATGAACTTTTGAAAAATATATCACGAGACCCCAAATTGTGTATTTCAGTTGAAGCATCGAAATCGATTTTCTGCAGCTTTCCATAACTTTCTCTATACTACGTGTATTACTCTGTATATACGTACTTATACGAGAAAGTAAAAAGGATGGCAATACAATTTCAGCTAATTTTCACACGAGAAGTTCGTATTTTAAAACTGTATTACCCCAATTTCACTCTAATGACACATTCACAAGACACTACTTGAGCAAGTTTAAATGGTATAACAAATCACTCATGAAAAACCTTCATTGTATTTTGTCAAAATATGTAAATAATATTTTCTTTTTACACGTGTTTCAAAGATAAACAATTATGAGGAAGAGGTAATTAACCAGATGTTAATGGGCTTCTGCATTAGAGAGAGTGATTTGTATCGTAAGATCTGCCCATCGATTTATATCATATTTTCTGGTGTAAACATGTAGAAAAAGATGAAAAAGGATTCCAGAAGCGGTCCGGACCGCCCTGATGAGGTCCGTCTCCTAGAGCAGGAACGAGTTGTCGTGTTCTTTCTCGGCGGGGCGTGTGCCCTGGGAGAGTGAGGAGGGATGGTGGGGGGCGTGGCGGGAGGGGAGGGAGGCGCGGAAGTGCAGCGGACTCTCGTTGTACCGGTTTCGCCGCCGCCGCCGCCGCCGCTCCCCATCCTCGACCCACTCCCTTCTACCGCGCTCCATCAACCGTTCTCCGACACCTCGCGCCACTGCCACTGGTTTCTCTGGGGGGCGTACGAGGGGGCTCGTCGCCGCCGCCCGGTCCCCCCACGCTCTCTCCACTCCTTCGAATCGCGTCTTCGCCCAATCGCCTGTCTCTCGGACGCCCAGTCGTTTTGTCTCCCACCAAACTATTATGTATCCATCCTTCCGTCGTCCTGATGTAGTCCCCTGTCGCTTTCTGTCGCCCCTCGGCACCTTCCCTCTGTCCTGCGCTGTCCGTCGTCTTCTGTCGTCCTTCATCGACCTCTGTCGTCTCCAGTCGTTCCCAATTGTCCTCCGTCGTCCTTCATTGACCTCCGTCGCCCCAGTTGCTCCCAATTGTCCTCTGTCACACTTCATCGATCTCCGTCGTCCCCAGTTGTTCCCAATTATCCTCCGTCGT
>BLKR01006398.1:0-58215 GCA_011170035.1 Teleogryllus occipitalis
AGATTTAGCACACAAAGCTCTGATTTGAATATTATACAATGAAATCATCAAATTCACAGTTTTAGAAAGGAATGATAAATTGAATTGAAAATATTAACTTCAAGTTTATATACGTTTATTTAGAAATTTCTATACTTGTGTAAATATTGTGATGTGTGATTCTACTCATGTGATCTTTCAAAACACAAAATTGAATATTTCTGTATTTGAAAACCTTAACACTACATTCATCAAATCCAGTGCAGTTTATAGCAAACAGCTAAGCAATATGTTTCCCTATTTTTTAATGGTAATGGGTAAACAAGAGGAACAAATAGTTTCTGACTCTCGGTGTTAACAGGGGACTTAAAAAAATTAATAATACATTTATTCGGTTGCTCAACATCCCTTTGATAGAAAACAGAAACAATTGTTTGGGCGTAATGCACCTTGAAAAATATTTTTTTTATAATCAATTTCTTTCGTATTTGATAAATATATCGACTTGCAAATTGTAGGACTTAAAAGGGAATATAAAAACCAAATAAAAGTTATGCTCATACTCGCCGTAAAAATACGAATTTAGCATAATTAAATTGGCCACAGAATTTGTTTACAAGCAAGTGCATTTTAAGCGTATGTGGCAGGCAAAAGCGCGGCATTGGAGAACTGTTTTTCAGTATGCCCATCCCACGCTATTCTGCTAGCGCGAATGAATTAAGCGCAAACAAATTGGGTCTACTAAGATGTTAATTTCTTATAAACAATTACATATATCTCGAGAACGAGATATAATAGCACCGAACGGATTCCGGAATTTTGCATCACATTTAAACGCCATTCAGATTAGACAATAAAAAAATTTGCAACAATTGCAAAATTATAAACAATTTCCAAATTTTGCAAATCTAAAGGGGGAGAGTCTCCCGATGTCCCAGAACCAAAAACAGCGAATTAACAATTTTGCAACAATTTATAATTTTATAAACAAATTCGAAATATGCGTTAGAACGGCCGGGAAGGCTCCGCAAATTGTGCCTGAAACGAATATCTCAAAATAGCAGTTTGTCAGGAGTTACAAATCGATTACTAAAAGTTAGAATAATTGTTGCTAAAATGATAAATATTTACTGGTCTATAGACAATCATTCTGGACGGAAAACCCCGCTTAGAAATATTTTTTTCGTCGTGGCGTACGCGCAGGCAAACTATCTCGTTCGGCAGGGAAATATGACGATATTTCCGTCTCGTACGTAAACGAACTCGCCGCCTCCCCCTGAGACAGCGTTCTTTCTGCCCCTTGGGATGTTGCACCAATCACAGACAACTGTGGTTCTACCTGCTAGCGATTGGTCAACGCGTCCCTCCCCCTGCGCTCCCCCAGGCCGAGGGGTGTCCAAGTTTGTCGGCGCGGTGTGGAAGATAGAATTTTGAACGACATTTTTTCTGAGGGAGAGGGTACACTTTTCAATGGAAAAATAATGCATGGCATATTTATTGATGACTTCATTTTTGCAGTTCCATGGCATTCTTCACAAAGTTCGTTGCGATTTTCCTAAACTTTAACTAATAAATTGATTGTTAATTGTTCTTATTTTTGTCTTTGGATCAGTTAATAAAATTGTATCATTTAATTATATTTCTTTGCGTTTCAAATACATCGTCCTAACTGTACGAAATTTAGAAAAAATTATTATATAAAGTAGATTCTCATTGCACTTTTTTACTTAAATATGCTTCTTATTCGTCTTCTTGAGGGAAATATCTTCCGTAAAGTGTCTTTTTGTTTCGTTCACGTCTACTTATAGATGCAGTTTCTTGATCTTCCGGGAGATATCTGGCTTATCGCAGGCGGACATGCCAAGGAAATTGCTCACTTTCATTCAATGAACGGTCTTACATACTGTCCTTGATCTTTCTGTTGCAACATCACGTAGAAAGTCGACAAGGAGTAATAGCAGGTGTGTACTCAAAATAAGCACTTGTGCTATCTTAATTGTGTTTGATTGATACGTCCTCTGAAGTCAATTAATTAAAAATGCTCTCATCTTTCGAAAATGGTAAGTGAAACTTCTTTCTTCCTTGTTTTGAAGAAGCAAATATAAGCAGAAATCGAAAGAAAATTGAAATATATTTAAAAAATTTATATTCCTGGACATGCTTTATACGCTCATAAAATTAAAGGACAACTGTAGTCGCAGCACAAGATCGATAGGTCAAATGATATACCAATGCAATAAACAAATTATTTTAGACATTTACACAATAAAAAGTATAAAGTTTTCACTTCATACTTAGTTCTGGAGTGCACATTGACCTCATACCAATACAAAGTTTAGTTCTGTCTGTGAACGTAAGAAATACAAATGAATGGAATTGAATGGTAGCGAACATAAACCGGGGGTGTAATTTTTATGTTCTCGTTATTTTCTACGAAGTTCACTATTGAATTTTTCTTTGGCTTTACTTTTTAAGATATTCTTTTTATTTATCTTTCTTGGTAGTTTTTTTTATCTTTGATCCCTTTTTTAGTCTTGATTTGCAAGAGTAGATTTGCATATGACATATTATTTACTGCTTAATGCATTGAAATTTTTATACGAATAATGATTTTAATTTTAGAAGACATGCGCTAATTATTTGAGGCATATATTGTGATAGAAAGGGTTATAATAAATTAACATTTGTGTGTTGTATTACAATTTGTCACCCTATTCCTCTTTAACGTAATGAAAAATAAAATAAATTATTATCAATATTTGTTTCAATATAAGTTACTACGATCATTTCTGGAGCTATTGGCCCCCTTGAAGGTCAAATTTGGGTCCAGAACGACTAAATTTACTTGAACTACCCACAGATGTCCCCTGATGTTGTGATATGCCAATGTTCCTTAATGAGCAAGTCCACTTGCATTAGCTTGCGCAAAAAAAACAGCAACAAAAAACTCAATTTGATACAATATCATTAAAGGATAAGAATGCACATCCTGAATTTGGTCATATCAGAAGCATATTCTGTACTGAATAGTAAAACAAAGTACTGGTACTTTGCAAATGTAATTTGGAATCCTAACATTGTTCCACCTTCTTGAAAGTACATGCAACAATTTTTGATGATGACTTCTTGTTTGGTAAATTGTTGATGATGCCTCGAGATGTTTTCTCATTAATTGGACAATCTAGGCGATAACATGGCGAGTTGAGAAAAGACACCAAGGGGTAATGATAATTGCCATCACAAGCGAATGTAAACGTGACGCACCATGTGAGTCGGAATTTTACCATCTACGCCGCCGCCGTCGCCGCCGCCGCCGCCGCCGCGTGGCAGCGCGCGACGGCCTCGCTTGGCGTCCCACGCGCGTCGTCTGGCGTCGCGACGCGGTGCTACGCGGCGCGGCTCGGCTCGGCGCTCAGCGCGCGTCGGGGGCGGCTCCGGGGCCGCGGGGAGGAGCCTGCCGCCGCCGCCGCCGCCGCCGCCGCCGCCGCCGCCGCCGCCGCCGCCGCCGCCGCCGCCGCCGCCGCCGCTGCTGCCATTGTTTAGAGCCGCGCCTCAGCGGGGCGTAATTATCGGCTCCGGAGAGCGGGAGGCAGCGTCGGCGGCGGCGGCGGGAAAGGAGAGGGGGGTAAGTCAACTCGCGTGGCGCCGTCGCCGCCAGGGAGGTGGAGAAGAGAGGGAGAGGCAGGCGACAAGTTCTCCTCAAAGGCGTATTGCAGTTTCCGGCGCCGCTCCGCCTCCTGACTTTCTCATCAACACGCGACTTCAAAGGCCCCACGCGCGCCCGCCCGCCCGCCCTCCTGCGCTGGCGGCCGGTGGCGGGGGCCGTGGCGGCGGCGGCGGCGACGTTGGCGATGGCGGTGGCGGGCAGGATGGTGGTGTTGGTGGCGCTGGCGGCTGTGATGAGACGCGTGGGGCGAAATGAGAGCCCCAGCAAATCTTGGCCGCCCCCACGTGGCCCGTGCCCTCTCATCGCCGGCTGTCCCCCTGGGCCGCCGCCGCGGTGCGCTCCCTCACCTAGCGCTGGGGCCGGTGTCATCTTGGGTCCCGGGCATGCGCTGGAGAATGGCGCGCGTATACGTGTTCGCTTTGGAGGTCCGTTTTCCAAACGTCTTTTGTCTACAAACAAGATTTTACGACAGAATGTAGTTATAGATTTTGCTGTGTTGGAACTTGTTTATTATTTTAAATGCTATTTTCAACGAATCTCTTTGTATGTACACTCACAGGGGTGCAAATTAAGATCACTTAGAAAGTTTGAAGATGATAATCCAACGGTCAGCTTCTGCAGAAACGATCAGGTTGTCTTGACAAGATGCAGAATAAGACACAAATTTTCTCACAGGCCACTTATTAAACAGGACTGATGCTGATAACTGCGATTCATGCAAGATTTCTCTTTCAGTAGAACATTTGTTTGCATGCCCTAAATATGAAAGTTCAAGAAACAAGTACAATTTAAGTTCTCCTAAAGACCTCAATAACAAAGAACAGTGCATTAAATTCATTAGATTTATAAGAGAAATTGAAGTTATAACAGTATTTAACCATTTATGTATAATTCTGAGTTACTGTGTTATTTTGTACTGACTGTGTAATGATAAAAGTAGTCGCTAATAACCATATGTAGACTTGATGCGACTTTAAATAAATCAATCAATCAATCTTTGTATGTACCTTTTATTTTGTGAGTACACTGAACTAATATTTTATTTTTATGCTAATGATATTGACTGGGTTGATTTGAAGTGGGGAGAATTTCGTTTTTCATTTCACATAATGGATGCATCGTATTTTACTCCAGATTAGATTATGTATCATCAAGATTTTCTAGTACAACAAACAGAATTTTTGTAATGCATCAATAGTAAATGAAAGTATTATTTAATGGCCCATTTATATACTAGTTCTTGAAAATATTTTAAAAGAGTGGCTGGCAATTTCTAAAAATAATGTAACAGGATAAGCACTGAATGTATATATCAAAAATATGTAATGGAAGAAAAACATTACTAAAGTTATTTTGTACTACAATGTTTGTTGGAGAATTAGGATTATGTCTCAATTGACAATTTCTTAAAGCTTGAAAGTCGAATTTGATAAGATAGGTTGAAGAGCATGATTGCATTTTTGTATTTAAATTGTCTTACCCCGTGACGTATCGTGTTATTATTACCCTATCTATAAAATAACGAAATTCTTACAATGTCATTTTCTGAGGCTGCGGTGGTTTAGATTTACCTCAGTGTATTTCAAACAATAAAAAAAATATCCTTCATTCTCTCAAAATTGGCAAACCGTTCATCACTGTTCCGACAGCGACATCGTCACTTTAAGGTACGGCCAACTTTACGTCAAAACTTCTTCAATCTTTTGTCACTCCTCGAGGACGTTAAAATATATAATCTCTTCTTAATTTTCCGTCTTATCCGCGTTATATCTGAAGACGTTTTCCTCCTCCAACATCACACACACACACACATACACACACACACACTCGCGTCTACCGAGCGAGCAAAGCTTAGTTACCTCATCAAAATGCTAAGCAGTTTTTTCTTACTTTTTCGTCCGCGATGGGGTGCAGACGGAGGGGAGCTCCAACATCTGGTGTATTCATTATAAGCGCAATATCCCCGCACCACCCCGCAGACTCGCCACCCCGCCACCGAAATCCCGCTCCCCCCGGCGTCCCCCCTCTCCTTCCCAACGCTGCCACCACCGCTCCTGCCACAAGATTTCAATAATGGCTTCTTAATTAAGTTACGATCTCTAATTGTGAAAATCTAAAAATGCTTCATCAAGATAAGAGAGGCAGGATGTACGCTTCGGAAGAATGGAAGTTTGATGAAAGAACGTTGGGGAAGTGGAAGAAAAAAGAGCCACAATACGCATCATAATTCAATCATGTCGAGTTCCTTTTTCTTTTCTTCCAAAAGGTTTTCCCCGAGTTATTTTTGCTCTTTCATTTTTGATTATACTACGCTCCGTGTTTTACTTCCGGAAGTCGGTGAATGTCTCAGAAACGTCTTGGAGGAAAAGAATTCTCATGAATTGATATTTGAGCGAAGCGACCGTGGGAGCAGCAAGTCGCAAGAATGTTTTTTTCCGAGAAAAGGCGTGTTCTTTGGAAAGCGTCGGGCGGCGTTTGCGGGGCTCTCGGATTCCCCGGGCCCGCGGTGCCGCTGGTGTTTACCGGGTGATTACTTAAACGCTCCGTTGGCCGAGTTAATTTTGAGAAAGTTGGGAAACTGCTGAGCGTGTTGCGGAACCGCGCCGCCAGGAGGAGCACTAGCGCTGTCGGTGGAGCCAGTTGACGTAACTCTCTGTCTCTGCACGGGCGTGCGCTTGCACTGGGCTTTCGTTTCCTTCCAACTCTGCACTTTCCTGTGCGAAAATGGCCAAGAGAACTCCTCAATTTCCAGCCTTCACTTTCTCAGTATCGCAAAAAGAAAATAGACAAGTCTGTTTTCTTTTGTGATTGTCTTTCTAGTACGAAAGCGCCAATGAGGATTTCAAAATTTCTAGTCTCCACGATCTCAGAATCATAAAAATAGATAAGTCCATTTTCTTTTGTAATAGTCTCACCAATGCAAAAGCGGCCATGAGAATTTCAAAATTTCCAGTCTTCACCTTCTCAGTATCACATAAAGAAATAGACAAGTCGTTTGCCTATTTTTTCTGTTAAGGTTGTTCTGTTTCTGTTTATTTTATTTTTTTAAGTTCAACTCGTACAACTTAGCTAGTTCATGAATTATGGGGATCTAATCTTGTTTGCGGATTGACAGATATGCAAATGTGAAAGATACTATTTATCTTAATGTAAAGGTAACGAAGCATATTCTCGTACATGTTAATACTAGTGGTGCTAAAACAGCACTATTTGCTACCCCGTATTTTCAGGCAAAATTAAGTGAAAAGTACTCAAATTTTCGAAAAATTGTATACGTCCTTATTTGAAAATCTGCGTTTAATAAACATATTTATTCAAGGAAAACATCTCTATCTTTAATATTTTAGTTGTAGGAAGACTCCGAAAAAAGTTTGAAGTTTTGCATCTTTCAAAAAATCAGGGTTTTCAACGAACGGAATTCCTGCATGATTCAACAACAAACTTAAATCAAAATCAATGAAGCTATTTTTTTGAAAATTTGGGAAATGACCCAGGATCGTCATATAAAGCACCCTACAAACTTAAAAGATCGATTTCAGATTCAAGGACTGGATATCAACTAGACCGATTGGGGAATACCAATTTCGCAGAAATTAGGCTGAAAGGTTTAGACACTAGCATTGTTCATAGATGGACAGATAGATAGATAAACAGAAAGACAGTCGGATAGTTGGACAGACGGATGGGGGGATGTAGAGACGTTTGGCCATCATTCAATTTTTCGGTATCAACGACTCACGAAACATGGATTCTTGTTTCATCATGTGATAGATGGTTTTTTCTAAATTTATCAACTGAATTAATCCACTTTTTTGTCACCATGGCCCTGTAATAAGAGTTTATCTGCCGAAAATTCGTTTTTTTCGCGCAGCATTACATAATTCTCTCTCTCTCTCTCTGCTTCGTAGCGAGAAAGAAATAATGTAAAATCTATAAGTATATCGGGGTAAGAAAACATGAGAAAAACTGTACAAATAAAAAGTTTGTAATATAAGAATTCTGTATATAAAAATAATGAATGAAAAATGTGAATGAATGCAATTTTTTGTACAATGATATTAAAGTACAAAATCAGATTATTGCAATGCATCCCAGAAATATAGTAACAAGTAAAAAAGAAAAAAAAAGAATTCTAAAATTAAATATTCGCGCAATATGTGAATGAAATTCATCAAGGAACAATGCATTTCAAAGCCGTAGATGAGGCAGAATGTTTTTAGTATTCACAATCCACAAAAGTTTATCATTCCTTTAAATATTAAAATTCTGTTTAAATATGATCCGAAGCTCAGAGTTAATTTAGTCATTTCGGACGTGTCAAAGAGTTACAGCACGAAACAATTTTGCATTTCCTTGAATTGAAACTGGTCAATAACTCGAGTAACTTGTTACCGTAATTCACCTGCAAGTCATTATGCGTGACCGCCAACCTGTTGCTGAGTATCATGCTTGCATTGGGCGTTGATCAGGAAGCGGGGAACCCTACTATAGCCTTCTCCAATAGTAATTTATGCAGGAATCAGAGATGCTTTTAGGAACGTCAAAAAACAAATGCATAGTTTTACTGCCATTCAAGAAAAAATCGCGTAAATATTCCTTAATCACTGTCAAGGAAAAATTATAAGACAATAAGAAACTAAGGAATATCTAAATAATATTTATTGCTGTGTTGAGCATTTCTATTTCTAGTAATATTTACCAACTTATTGCATGGAATTTCTTATATCTGATTCCACCGGATTGCCTTGAGGAGACATAACGACCATATATTTTTCTATAAATATACATTATTCATAAACAATTGCAACATTCACAACAAATTCAAGAGAGTAGTTGTTTAATGAACTTTATTTTTTTAAATATAAATAATTTACCATTTGACTTCTTCTTATATTATTATGCAGGGAGTACATACGTAACAAAGAGGAAATTAAGTAAAACTATGAAGAATCAATATTAAGATTTTTGACTGTAACAACAATACGGCAGTCCTTAATACAAAGAAAAAGTGTTTCTTTAAGAATGCCAGTCAGATAGCTCATCTGTGCGTCTGTCAGTTATTCGTTCGCCATCAGTACTTCCTTCCGTTTGGGGACCACTCTAGCGCAAAACCTGTTATCAGTATTTTCCCCAGAAAGGATTTCCTGGCAATGTTTGAGGTTCTGCGAATTTGAAAACGGATTTCTAAGTTTTGGGAGGTACTTTACATGAAACTAGGACATTTTCCAAACTTTGTTAAAAATGGCTTAAAATATTTTCTATAAATATATTTATCGGACAGGACTTTATAGTAATTAACGAAAAGAGAATATAAAAAGAGGGGGATAATTACATGAATTCAAGAAAGCATGTGTGGTGGATAATTGTATGAATTCAATTCAAGAAAACGAGCGACTGTAGGAGGGAGATTTCTTATATACCATGAGTGCAATTATACCCCTTTATATATGTTGCGTCCAATATTTTTTCGTTTTCATTTACGAATAATTCAAATTTTAAGAAATTCAAGCACATCTTTTTCACTCGAGACATGCATTTCATGACGTTGTATTACTTCTTAAAAATAACTATTTTAGTGGGCCTTTCATTGTTTTGTTTTCACGAAATATTTGCAAATGAATTTTACTAAACATAGTGCACAGAAAATATTAGAAACTTACAAAGTCATGAAAACATTAGCTCCCACGAAAAGTAAAGACAGGTATGAGAAGAAATACAACATAAATAAATATTTGGAAAAAAACTAGTCACTTCTGACAGAGTTTTGTAATAGCGTACTTTTAGAACTGATAAACACATTTGACGTTTACATTTTTTTACATTCGTAATCATAAAACCAAATGTTTACACGTAAAATATTTAATTTATTCACGTTAAATATTTTATGTTGTTCCGTAAGTCAGGTAACTTAACGTGTACTTTTCAAATTTAGTTTTATACATTAGTTGCTTAAATGTAGTTGTTGTAGATATGTAGTATGTGTTGTACATTTTTGTTCATGTTTCATAGCCGACTGCAAATACGTTTACTACGTCTGTGTTATAGTTTCTTAATTAAACAATTTTGCTCCTTTTCTGAATTCCGATTGGTAGATGTGAATTTTTAATTGCACAGTGGCATTTTAATTGCACGCGTGCTATTACCATAGAGTTAATCAACGATTTTTCATGGAAATAATGAGCATATTTAGTTAACTAAACGAAAAAATATATTTTTTGGAATTGTCAATGTTCATATTTTTTGTACCTCTCATACTAGCTAACAAGCTGAAGGACACTGAGTGGACAGGGTGTTTACCAATCATGATCATCTAGTGGACAGGAAAAGGCATGTGTTCTAGCTATAGTATATTCCGTCCTTACCCTGAACTGCACCGCCCTCACCCACCCTGGCCTGCCGTGTCCTGAATCTTCCCTGTCACGCCCGATCTCACTCTATCCCCTTCCTCCCGCCTAGCTCCCCCATATCCCTCTTTGCTCTGCCCCGCCCCAACTCCCCCTCCATCAGCTGTGCCACTTGTCCTGTTTGCTACGTTCACATTTACCACCACCGTCGTTGCTGTAGGAGCTGCAAAGATGCATTGTTGCAGACTCCCGGCAAACTTTCACCTAACAATTTGGACTTTAATTACTGAATGCGTAATTATGCTGTCGAAATGAATTTAATATGAATGTTTATGGGCTTTAGAAAACGTTTAATTCTTTCGTTAATTTACTTTCCGTTTACAAAATATTCACAAATAGACAGACAGAAATTGTTAAAGCCATTGAATCGGTTTTCATTTAATCCAAATAAAAATGCGTGAGTATAAAAAAGCAGTTATGTTAAAACAAGCCAGACACTTCAATTTTATGTATGTAGCAGAAGATTATTAATGCTTGATATTTACTTAATGGAATATAATATTCAAATTATGACATTAAATGATGCCAAGTATTTTTCTTCAAAATATATGTCGTTTTGCGTATTTTGAATGAAATATCAGTTTTCCAAAACTACCTACATTTTTTTCTAAAATTAAATTAAAGTTTTCAATTTTTGGTAAAATTTAGGGCAATGATAGTATTGTATTGATGAATTTGACCGTTTTATTATTTTTTTCAGAAATTAATAATTTGATTTTTTAAATTTCGCATCTGCATTTTATAAGAGTTCCATGTCACATTACGTGCATTTTTTTTTTTTTTTGCGTAGCACAAACTCTTCATTGGATCTGTTTTAAAATGTCATAAAATCTGAAAAAAAAATTATGATTTCCTTGCTTTTTGTTCACAATTACCGTGCTATTTTATATAGGAAGGCGTGGGTGTTGCTTACTAATTTACTGTTACCGGCGTGGATGTAGTTTGCTAATTTGTATCCTAGAGTTCGAATGCTGTAGGGGTAAACTTATTTTCCTTAATTTCGTTTTCTCGAAGAGACCAAAGGTCGTTGAAACAAAATTTAAATCCCATTTTCTAAAAACCTCTAAAATTTCTGAAATTCAAACGCCCCACCCTTAATTTGCTAAAGAGGTTTTCAGGGAGATTAAAGAATTTTGTAGGATGCAAGTTACAATGTAATATTTTTACGTAACAGTTACAAACATTACGAGGAATTTTCTGCTGTAGTAGCACACTAGTGCTATAGCATACTGCAAATATTACGAGAAAGTTTGTGCTGTAATTTTATCAAACGGTGACAAATCTATCAATATTGGCCTCATTTGATTTACAATACAGTGCAAATTCGTTGAAATAGGGCGTCATTTTTCACAAAATCTTTGTTTGGGAACAGAGATTAATGGGATCGACAGTACATTGCATATCGACCTCCCAAAAAGGTCTAGGAGCTATAACTCAACCTCACACGTTGCTCCCTTTCTCCGCCTGCTGCTTCCTGGCGGCCGCTACTGTACCCCACCCAGAGTCGCAGAAACGCGTGCTCGGCGCTGATGGGCTTCGGCATTAAGGAGCGCAGCGCTATCTGTAATTACGAAACTTGTGGAGAAGGTGGTGGCAGACTTCGCCCTCCCCGCCTCCTCCTCCTCGGGCCCCGCCCCTGCACCAGGGCTAATGTCCGCGCTCGCAAGACGACCGGCCGAGGAGGGGCTGGAAGAGGAGGGGCGGGACTGGGTTGCACGGGGCGGAGGAAATCAAAGCTGTACTTAAGAAACTTTTGTCTCCTTTTAAAATTTTCTGCTGGGAGAGCTCTCTCCCTGCCTTCGTCCTTTCTTTTTAAATGAATGGAAATTATGTATGGAAAATGCCGGGGGAACAGAAGGGTGGGTGCCGCAGGAGACTATATTGTGGCTTTCATTAAGACCGTCTTGGAAGTACAGTCGCGGGCGATGAAAATGTTAACAAGTTGTTTCTGGTGAGGGCTTTGCGCGGATGCGATCCCCGGGTTTGCCTCGAGGGGGAAAAGTGACGCGCGAGATCTTCCAGGCAACAGGACCAGAAGTATCAAAGACCGAACTTTCTCGGAGCAAAGGATCCTTTCTCTGTTTCAGGGTAGGGGCTTTGAGATTGTTCAATTTTGTTTCACTCCCTTCGTGAATTCAGGTAAGCGGACTAGCGATTTGGCTCCATTTCAGCGAAAATCCAAACATGTTTAATATTATGACCATACTGTTTTGAACTAATATCAATTTTATCAGACACCCTAATGAAATATAAATTTTTGGATGAATGTGAGTGAGTGTGAGTAGTGAGTCACAATTTATGTGCTCCCACAACGATTCAAAAGAGATAGCTGATTGATTGGGCGGTACGAGGTACGGAAAATCAAATTCCGACTCACTAGTGAGAAGATACATTTACAAGTTCTTGAAAAAAAGGCACCCGCTACAGACTCATCCTATACGATGTTAGCATGTAATAGAAGTGGTATGTCTCTCGTATTTGAGGTTATATGAAACATTTTGACTATTCCTTTTTTATGTAAATCATACTGGGATTTTCAAATAATTCACGATCGTGTGTGTGGAGGAAAATCATTCTCCTATTACTTAATTAAACATATTTGAAAAGAATTCGTTTCAGTAAAATCGTTTTCATTATATTTTTAGTTTTGCGAAGAAATTCGAATTTCCAACAATTTGAAATTCTAAAAAGATTTTAAAAAATATTAGTGTTAGAAAAATTTTCGAGAGACGTTAAATGCACCAATGGATTCTATTGGGGTAAGAAACGTTTTTTCTCCTGACCAAAAGGAAATATATGCGGGTATTGTTTCCCAAGAAATGGAAACTTTTTTGAGTGAATAAAATTATGTTTCAAATATATATCATTCTGTGAATTTCCGAAATTATTTCTTTTTTTCTGAAGATTTAGTTTCTGAAAAGAATTTTGTTTTTTCTGAAGCTTTTGTTTAAAAATAAATTGGTAAAGTGAGAAAAATCTTATACAAAGTAATGAAAATTTAATGAAGTATTAAAGTAATAAAAATTTTAATGTATCTTTATTAATATAAAATAAATTATGCGAATAACTGAACGTGCGTACTATATTAGTTTTCGTCACTGAATAAATTGTTTTGCTGCTTACTTATTTATTACCTTGAATAATTATGTTGCCTCAAATTAACTCCAAATATTCAATGTTTTCTCTTTATTTTTCTCTTCTATTTATACGTTTTAAAGGTTTTTAAAGTAACATGTGTGCATTGTTCCTTAACAGATTAACGCGATAAAGAATGTCCAAGGTCTAACACTTTTAGGGTGTACCGTTTCAAGTTTCTGCTTCCAGTAACACCGATTCGAGGTGGCAGTTCATTAAATGACTTCGTATCCCGAGAGTTCGCAAGTTCGATTCCCGGTAGGGGACTCATAGTTTATAGAATATATGAAAAAGTATCATTTCCACATACCAGAAATTGTCCAAATTTTCTTGTAGCAAAATCCAATCATTAACCCAAGAAGTACCACGAAGGATAACAATATGCGGTCAAATGTTTAAAATTAATCACACATTGAACATTTGATATCTTCGCCCTTACAGATTACTGCTGTCTTCACTCAAACCCAATTACCATACACCATGCACTTATAGGCTACATGCATACACCGACATTAGCACAGACATCTTCAATTTTACTTCTTTACAGAATGTTTGCTAAAAGTGTTGTATGGAAATTTGGTATTTGGATCTTAAGGTACTTCGAACGAAGGTCTATATATTTTGTACAGATATAAAAAGGAGAAAAAACACGATAATATAGATACGTACTTTCTCTTAACAATTTCTATCTTATAACTCAATTTGACGAACTATAGGCAGACGGCGCAGTCATTTTATGGAAAGTTTGCATCCATTTACATATTTATCACACCAAAATGTTATTCTTTCAGTATCGAAATTACTTTTTTGTCAGTGCATAAAAATTGCAATAGATACTGAAGCTATTGACCTAATGTTAATGAAATAGCTATTCGATGACTGTTTTTAATAGATTTTCGCGACGTTTGTATGTGAAACAGCGTTCTTGGCTCGTCTTTGATTCATATAATACATAATTCGACGCTTTACAGTTGATTGACCATATGTGTCTTCTCGAAACAACAGACAGTTCGACTTTCAAGAAAGTATTCCGCACTTTGGTCGCGGCAATTACTTCGTCAGCAGATAAGAAACGTACATCTTCGTGCCTAGAAGCGTGAACCGTAAAGTGAGTTCTGGCTTGTTCGCATTATTTACGTAATATTTTTGCACCGTTTTATTGTGCGCTGTTGTTTCAACAAAGGTGTTATAGCACTGACATCAAATTGGGCGAGAGAGGAACACAGAAATAAAGGATAACATAAATATTGATGTAAATTTTCCCGCGCCCAATTACCCGGGGGATGTATTTTGCTTTGTCTGTCTGTACGGAGCGCAGCAAGCGTGCTTGTTAAGACGGCAGAATTACGTGATCGCAGTGGTAATTGCAGAGGGCGGCAGCAGAGGAACGGAGCCCGTAATCAAGGGTAGAGAGCTCCAAGAGTTAAAAAGTCTCCGCCGGGCCCGCCTCTTTCCCTGTGCGAGAAAAGGGTTGCAGGAAATACACAAAAATATTGTGAGGGGTTAATTAATACGTGCTAATGACTCAAGGAGAGGGGGGGCGCAGAAGCGGCGGGGGAAGTCGTTAAGTCGAGGAGCTATCGTCGCAAAATGTGATTATACTTCTAGAGGCTTTAATGAGTGCATTAGCGGCCTGCACTCGCTTTATCTGCCAGCCGTCGGAATGTGAGATACGACTGCGCCGTTCGTTTTAGCATTACGCAGGAGCGCGTTTTATCGGAATGGTTTCTGGGGGTAGGGTGTCGGAGGGCATAAGAGTTATTTCAACGGTGCTGTTCGGGGTTGGGTGTTGTAGTCCTTTCGTTGAACCAGAGTAACATGAAATAAAATGTTAATGGTTAATGAGTTATAACAGTATATCGATCTTAGTGTTCTTTCTTTCCCCCAAAATTCCGTTGTGGACGTTTTGTTCCTGGAAAGAAATACGTTGATATTAACATTCATATTTGTAGCGAATAATTTGTATACATTTAGTATTCTGCGTACGAGTTTCATTGTCTAAGGAAAACAATCATACAAAATTTTTAGGAACTGAAATACAGTGTCGATTAAATTCAAAAATTAATATATTCATAAACGCTTTAGACGTAGTTAACTAGTGATCACATTTTTATTCTGAAAATTAATTTGCTAATTCGACGTGAAAGTGCTCGTGCAATAAAATTGATTATATTATCTCTCTGTTGGGAAGAGAAGCATTTCAAATTATTCTTAATAAAAGTCCATTAAAAAGTAACCGCTAGAAAATATTGACGTTTAGTAATTGTTTCTTCATTCTCTTAAAAACAAACTTTGTTTATTTGCATATTTCCGTTCTTAAATAATTTAAATCATGAATAACAACAAGTTGCTCTAAGATACTACTGTATGTAGTGCACTTTTCTGGTAATGTTCGCATATATTTATCTAGTAAAGATTCCTTTCTCATCTCTTATTTGTAAGGAAACTTTGCAAACACAATTTCATTAAAAATTGTTACATTAAACACTTTTGTTCTTTTACAAGATTTTTAAAAAGTTCCTTGCGGTTTCTATCGTTCTTTACCGCACGTTTGATCGAGAATAACTCGGAAACGTTGGGTAAATATTGAAACCTGATTCCTTCGACTGTTTCTTAGGTCGTAAACTACAAAATAAAACTTTTTCGACCGTTTTATGCGAATTTTATGTAATGCACAGTTTTAGGGACTGTCATTGGTAATCGAATCGGTATGGATGTGGGACAATCGGTAATCTTAGTTTCTGATCGTATTCTTGGGAGCAGTTATATTATATCGAGTATCGAATTCGGTGTTTACAAATGGACAGTATGAGGGAAGAAGGTTGTACAATATAAAATAATTTGTAATAATTTATTATCGCAAATGAGAGTGCATTATATGGCAATTGAGTCGAAATCGAAAGAATACAATTATACAAATGAAGAAATGTATTCAATTTAAAAAGTACAAAAATATAGAACAAAAATTAACAACATAAAATCACAAATAAACAAATATAAAAAGAGAAAATGTTCACTATCTGCCCCTTCTCTACTCAAGTCTTCTTAGTACTTTCTACTTCATTGCTCTGCACTACACTGCACCTCCCTTCACTAACCAATAATTTCTTCATTGAAGGTAAAAATACGCACCTGACACATGCCCACACTTTCGTTGACCCTTTCCTTATCATGGAAAATGTCAATGCACTAAACTGCACATCACTGCACTCTACAATATAAGAACCCTTGAACGTGGAACTTTTGTGTGCTGGGAACAGTCATTAGCGACTCTGCAGGTAAATTGTTCCAGTGAACAATGGACATCTTTAAAAGCTGAATTGCCCTAAATCCCTTCTTTGTTATATGAATTTTATTTAGTGTGGTAACGTAACAAGGCATTTCAAGTCTTTCACTGATAACTTTTCATGCTCATTGCTACATGCTGTGTTCTACTTGAGGAGGGCACTCAGTCGTGCTGCCTTTCTGCGTTTAACTAATGATTTTAAAATGACATTTTCCCATTACTTCTCTTCGGGAATTTAGTCGCTTTTTTCTGCACCCGTTTCAATGCTTTAATCTGACCTTCCTGAAAGGATCCCAGCAAGCTGCTTCGTAAACCACAATGGGACGAACCAAGGACGTGTTGGCCTGAATTTTCATGTTAGCTTTCCACAATAAAATAAAGAGATTTTCAAGAGTTGTTGTTGTTTGTTTGTTTGTTTGTTTGTTTGTTTGTTGTTTTTTTTTTAATATCGACCGGAATGAGCCAAGCTGAAGTCTCCTCAAATTATGAAGCTCAAATACTTACAGCTACGTAGGGGCTACTTCCGGAAGGTTTATTTCCGCCCATCCTGTTGTGTGTTTGAACTTTCGTGATATGAATGTTTTTTTCTTGGATTTATTTTCATTCCGTTTTCCTGGGATCGTTTCAACAATTTTTCAATCTATTTGAAACTAATCAATGTAGAATTTGTCTTTAAATTTTCGGTATACGATGAAGTTCTCCGCGTTTTATTGTTGATAGAATTTCTCTACTGATAGAATTAATAATCATAAAAACTAGTGGTGCTTCAGTAGTAAATAATTTCTCGTATTATTTCTAATATTTGCAGTTTTAAAAATGCAGAGAGTTTAGAAAACATGACGCCTGCACCATTTTCAAATCTCTTTCCTCTATCCACGGGAAATATTTAAAGAAAAAAATTGCAGCTGTTTTTGAGTAATTTTTTAATAAATTCTATTAACTTCTACCAAAAATTACGTGAACCCTTCTCGTTTAAAAAAAATTGTTGAAGATCTTATTTAAAGATATAACTTTCTAGAACATATTTTACTGAGAAAAATCTCTATCATCAGTATTGTACTTTTACAATGTTTATGTTTTCAAAAATTTAAAAAAATTTGTTCGCAAAAAATGGGATCTGCGCAATTTTTTAAGGGTCTAATGTTCTATCCGAGAAATAAATTTAAAGATAAAAATTCAAGTTTTTTGTGAAAACAATCGTTTAAAAATTGTTTTATTTCACGTAAAATTTTAAAAAACTGTTCATATTTTTGAAAAATTTTGAATGGGCTTATTTCAAGATCTGTCTTTAGAGAAAAGATTTCTTTCAGAAAAAAATCTCTACATTCAATACTGTATTTGTGAAAAGAAGACTGACAAATTTTAAACTTTCGCAATTTTCGAAAATTCAAAGTAGTAAATGAAAATTAAACATACGTAATTTTTAAGCATCTTTTACGCTATCAGAGGAAAAATGTTAATAAAATTTGGAGCCATTTTGCGGGAAATTTAAAAATTGTTTTGAGACTTCACGTAAAATACCCTCAAAAATCAAAATATCCAAATCTAATTCAAGGGATCGTGACATCAATCAGATCGGTTGGTGAATATAAATTTTTGTAAAAATCCTTCGTACGGTTTGGCCACTGGCATTGTAGACACGTGGACAGTCAGACAAGACACACTGACAGACGTTATGCCATCAGTCAATTTTTCGGATTCTGGCTGCAGAACGTGTTAGGTGGAGTAATGTACTACATATAGGAACCGAATTTAGGATCCCAAAATACGAGTTTTCTGTCGAAAAATCGGTTAGTTCTCCCGTACCATTATAATACTTTCTCGTTACTACTTAAATAGACAATAAGTTGAGAAAGTAAAAGGAGCTGTCCTTCGTTTTCATGAGGGATGCCGTTCTTCATATTACCTTCGTCTGATAGAAAATCAATTTGAATTCGCAATGTCTACCCCAAAGTTATTTCCTAATCCACGTGGCTTTGGTAAGGTCTACATCCGATTCAATTAATTCAATCTTAATTTTATTAAGAAGGTTATGGAGAAAAGCTATAGAGAATACTCTAATAAACATTCTTTAACTTGTTCCACATGTTCTGTAAATACAAATGAATGTTATGTCATTTACTCAAAAGTTGTAATTTATTTTCTGTTTAGATGTAATCTAAGATTGAAAATTTCCAATAATATTTTTACAGTAATATAATTATAAACCTTATCCTGTACGTTAAGTTATTTTTACTTTTGAAACAAAGATTTACATCGTGCGAAATGTTTTGAATTGTCCAAGTTGTGGATATTGATAAAATTCAGCAATTCTAGGTGACACATCAACAGTAAACACTTCCAATTACTCTGAAAATTCAAACGTAATTTGTTAATAAACTAAACATAAAGTTCTCAATTTTTTCTACAGGTCTACATCGTTTTGCATTGAAGGACTGACATTTCTTTCAAGATCGACACGTTTGCTTTTAGATTTGTTATTGACCATTTCTTATTCCATCGTGAATTAAATTACTAAAGCATTGAATTTACTCAATTTATTTTGTGTGAATTTTCTGGTGGATTTCGTGCTGAATTAAACAACTAATATAAGATTATCTCGTTTGGTTAGTCAACAATTTAAGGTTATTACACTTTTTTTCCTCTAAATAATCGAACACGCTAGTAAGCGCTTTTTTCTGGAAAATATTTTTAAAATATTTTTTAAAATGAAAAGTAAATTAAAGTTAAATACATGGGTATTACAATTTTTCGTAAAGAAATTATGGACTCTCTGAAGTTCTCCCCCCAGGATGACTGGCTGTAGTGATACGGTATAATCCATATTATGAAGAAACCCATTTCTTCCCACACGCACCGTATAAACGCAGTCGTTTCCCGTGATTCCTTGTGGCCATTTGATACGCGACGTGTTCCCAGGCTCTTCCGCGCGGGCGAGGCACGAGGCGGCTATTGAGCGCCGGGGCCACCACGGCGGGCAGGCGCGAAAGGTCACGGCAGCACGCGGCACACACGCGGCGCCCGCCAAGTCAGGGCTCTCGCCTGCCCCGCCGCCCATCCCCTGTCCGCACGCCTACCCCCCCCCCATTCAAACGCACTCCCTCTGGCTAACTCGGCACGCGCGCGCACGCGTTTTGTGCCATACAGCACTGAGGAGGAGGAGGTGGTTTCGAAGATAGAAACAGAGATAAAGGACAGAAAATAATGCAATTGGGTGTGGAGTTAGGAAGAACGTTAGGAGTGCCGGTGTATCTACGATGTTGGTGACTTAGCCGTTAGGTTGGATAATGAACCTCATATTTAGAAACGCAGTAAGAGTGCAGGATGATGACGTCCTGACTACAAGGCTGTTAGGGTGCACGCCGTGATGGAACAGTGCTGTGCCGTTCGTTACAGCAGAGACTTCGTCGGTCTTGCGGGTATAACGGGCGCAACATGAAAGCGCTGATAGCGGTTGTGAGGGTAGGTGGGTGCGCGTGAGGGTAGCGGCAACGCCAGCGATCAGAGGTTGGCAGTGGCGCGGGTGAGGGTGAGGGGGCGAGGGGGAGGGTGGATGAGGCTCGCGACGCGTCGCGACCCCAGCGCGTGATAAATGAGGCGCGGTGACACGGCCGCCCCCGGCCGCCCTCGGCCGCCGCGCCCCGGCCCAGCGCACACAAAGGCGCTCGCCAGCCGAGAAATTGCAGCTGGCGGGGAGGGGGGGGCATTAGTGGCGCGGGATCGCCCGTCAATGGACGGCGGCGGTGGCTCCGGGCGCGCCGGTCGTTATCCGGACACCTCGTCGCCGGGAGGGGCGCCCGGCCGCAGTCGCCGCCGGGTTTCACGCCTCGCAAATCGCCTCGTGGCTGCCAAACGGCGGGGCGGCCGGCGCTGATGCACGCGGTGATGCGTGGTCGGCGGCTGATAAGATGCAGATTTACTTTGCTTGTGAATGTTAATAATTGTGAAGGACGCGCACCTGCTCAATCTGATCTGCGGGGAGATTGTGTTGCTTTTATTGTGTATTATGTTTTGTGGGGGGCATTCTTTTTTATTGGAATGATGGCAGTTCTTTTAAATGTTTTTTCCTTGCATAATTGACTTTTCGATCTCACATGCGTGACTAAAAATCTTATTTATTCGTTAGCAGGTTTTTTCACTCTTTCACAGTTGTTTCGTAACATTAATTTCATAAAATGGGGAGAATTGTTTAAGTACTCGCTATTGCATATATGACTGTTACATACTTCTCTCTTTTCTTCCTCCCCCCTCTCTCTCTATTTTCATTCTTTCTCTCTCAATCTCTCACACACTCTGTGTGTCTCATTCTCTCTCTCTCTCTGTCTCACTCTCTCTCTCTTTCTCTCTCTCTCTCTCTCTCTCTCTCTCTCTCTCTCACACACACACACACACACACACACACACACACACACACAGAAGTGTCCTATGCTAGTCAACGAAATAATGCTGGGAGATTTATTTCATGCTGTAAAAACACACCAGCGTATTCCTGCAATATTAGCAATAAAATAATTTCTGTATTGTTTTGACGTGAGTAGCACAGATTGCTGTTTTCGTAATTTTTCTATATCGTCGCAGTCAAATACGCCACCGGAACTTCCTCTGTTGCACTTTTCCCAGACTCGAAGCGGTCTAGTAGAATCGAGAGGTGTTAACGCCATTTGCTAACAGCGTATGCACAAAATTCTTAGGGCTGAATATGGAGCTAAGGTTATAACGACCTAATGTCGGACGAAATCGCAGGGCCGCGCTCGATACAGAGCTGTCGTAATATGCATCACAATTTCGTTAATTCACGCATTTTCGTTTTTCGTTTGTAAAGGAAAAATTTAGATTTTATTCTTTAACAAAACTTAGATATATCCTCAGCACTTTCACTCATTTTAAACACGATTTTCTGGAGAATGTAGGAGAATTTCTTTCAAAGGATGTGAAATTATCAAGAAACTGCTGGGCAGATACGAATTGTATTTCAGCAAAATGACGAAGAAAATATTTGCTTGAAATGACTCATCCTAAGTGGAGTTTACAAACTTAATAATTGCGCAAAGTGAATGCTCTTGTCATTTCATTAGCGTTCATTAATATTTCAAACGTACTTTGTCAGTGAGCAACAAAATCACACGATATAAAATATTTTTAACCCAATGTTTTCTACTTTTCTTCTTTCAGGAAGATACAAATAATATATGATTTCACACGTACAGTTACAATAAATACAGATGATAATGCCAAAATAAGTTTCTCGAATTAATATTTGTGATTTTTAAGTGATGTTAGAAGTGCTTCGTAAAGGCCCTTTGGCTACTTTCATCAAAAATTAAAGACAAAAACTTTAACATTACTGTTTTCGAGAGAGTGTCAGTTTGTGTGTTGTTGTTTTTTCCTTTGAAAATCACGTAACGTTTGATTATGGAAGAAGTACTCCTCAGCAGGAAGTAAAGGATCAATGAGTGACATTTCCATGCGCCGCAGGAACTACCTGTTCTCATCGAAGTCCCCGAAAGGAATCTCTGAAAGGAATTTCTTCCCGCGCCGCGCGGAGGCCTCGTATCTCGTCATTTATATACAGCCGCGGACGCGCCGTTTATATCATGCGTCTGCCTGGCTTCCTGCGCGCCGGAAACCAGAGACGTCTCTCCGCCGGCCCCGCCCCCCTCCGCCCCCCTCCGCCGAGCACGTGAGGGCCCGCCCGCCCCGGCTCACCTCACCTCACCTCCGCCGCCCCGCGCCGCTGTCTTGCTCTGTTTAGGCAAATCACAAAACCCAATATTTATCGGTCGCATCGAACTCCGCAAAAATCGTCGGGAGCCGGGGGCAGGGACGGAGGCGGGGGTGGGGCGGGGCAGGGGGTGACGGGGCGGAGGGTGGCCGCCGCCGCCGCGGCTAACGAGACGGAGCCCGCCCGCGCCGCCTCCGTCTGCTTGTTATGAGCACAATCAGCAGCAGCGCTCTGATTGGCCCCGATATGCCCGCCCGAAATATCGCCGTGATTGGGAATCGGAGGCCGGGCTGGCGGCGCGGGGCGGCGCGGGCGGCGGTGGCGCCGCGTCTATTGAAAGTAAAGTGATTGTGGGGGTCTGTGTGCCAGCGGGGCTTGCTGATTGATGGCACAATATTAGTCCAGATGCTGATGCCGGCTGCATTTGCATCGTTCTGCCCCCGTCCGCCCGCACGCCCTTGCGCTCGCGCCCGCGCGCGCTGGCGAACGCGACCCCAAACACGACTTGTTTTAACAGGAGGCCCGTAATGAAGGAGCATTTTTATAGCCGAGGCTCACCGCCGCTGCCGCGCTGTGTGCGCAATTATGATGTTACAATCGCGCACGGCGCCGGTCTTTTTCGGAGCTAACGAGGGAGGTGGCGGGGGCGGCTGCGGTGGCGGCCCCGAGATTTCTGTGTGCCGACGCTTTTTGCGGAGCGCCGCTCGCTTCGCTGTGTGTTTGGAGACAATGTTATCGCTGCTAGTGAGCTTCCATAAACACATTTAGTATTATATTTGCCGGATAAATTGAATGAGTGGATTCGAGAGGCACCGGTGGGAAGGGGACCTCTGTATGTATTCAGTGAACTGTTGCAAGCGGAACCGAGAATCAATATTCATCCTTTACAATTTAAATTTTCTGATTGTAGAACTCAAATAGAATATATCTTCTTACGTTTTCTCTCTGCGCATTTATGGACATTTTTTTTTTCTTTAAAGTTGATACATTTCAACAAAGTGGAATTTCCGCAAATATTTTCCGCAAAATTTACTTCACCAACAAACTACTCCGAGGAAAAATATTAATGTTATTATATTGTCATAAAGACTGTAAAATGACACTTTCAAAGAAACGCAGTTTGACAAATTATCTGAAATGATGCGAACCTATCAAATGGATAACGCGTTCTGCAGTTGTGTGAAGGGAGGCTAGATAAAGAAACAGCATCTCTTGGAAATCTCTACATACAAGTGGTGGTCTTCCGTTGTGCGTTTGACGTATCAATAGATAATCGCCTTTTCCATCAATCAAACAGCGTCGAAGCGGGCTTTGCGACAGGCGCTGGGCTTCTGGGCTCGCGCTGTCTGCTGCGCCCCGTCCTTTTTTCTCCCTCTCTCTCTCACTCCTCGGCCCCTGCACTACCTCTTTTCTTGCGAGTCCATTGTCATTTCAGCACGTGCGTACATGCTTCCGCGAATTGGAATGGAAAATATTTTGTGGTCGGAAATCACTCATTAGCTTTGTTCTCACATTTCTTACTCGATATGAAAGGATTGCACGAAAAGTATCAATTGTGTTTCTGAAATGCAAGTGCTGAAACGTGGTGATCAATTAGGCATCAGTTTTTAAAAAATGGCAAGTCAGTCAACTTCAACTACGTTAAACATGTTGAAAACCAAGTGGCTAATATTTTACTTTTGTTTGTATGTTATTCAATTTTTTAAGCATTAGAAATAGAAAAAAGAAATTAGTGCACATAGACAGTAATTTTAGACGTAGGCGCTGTTTAAATTTTTCAAATATTTTCTAATTTGAGCTTATAAAATAATCTCAGTATATGTGTAAATTCCCATTGCGCCATTTTATTCTAATGATTATTTTATTTTACAAATAGAATCTAGAAGAAGAAAGTAATGGATATCTACATGTGTCTGTAATTGTAAATATCCTTAGTTTTCTTGTAAAGCAATTTAAATGTCTTACATTTCGCCGCAGATGAGATAATCTGTTATTTTAACGTTCAATAGGCACACCAGAAGGATGTTTTCCTTAGAGCACGCTTAAGAGCTAACTAATTCACTCGAGGAAAAACAGCGGAAGCATAGAAAAGGCGAGGCGGCCGGTGACTGAGTGCTCGCTGAGAGGTGCTCCTGCGGGAGTTGTTTTAATTCAGCGCCCCGCAGGGGGAGACGGCTATTCACTGGCTCCGCGTCCCCCCAAGCGCCGGCCGCGTCGCGTCGCTTCGCGTCCACCGAGAGCTGTCGACCCCTGCCCTAAAACACGCGCGCGCACGGCCGCGCTTCGCGCCGCGCCACGTCACAAAACTCCGCCGGACACTAATACACCCGCGAGGGGCCGGCGGGGACAATGCACCCCGCAGTCGACGGAAGGAGTTGCCCCAAACAGCCGCCGCGCCGCGCCGCACAGCGCGGGATATTGTGGCGGAGCGAAAATCCGCGCGAGGGGAGCGATATGACGGATGAGCGAGCGGGGGGTGGGGGCGGCGCGGGGGACAGCCCCGGAGGCAGCCCCGGAGGGGGCGCCCTGGCGATGCGGGCTTACTGGACGGCGCGAACGAGGCGTCCCTGGACGACCACCGCTCGTCCGGAAACGGAAAACGTCTTCATAGAGCGATCCCGTTTTATACTATTTGGTCGTTTTGATATTCACTTAATTTAGATGTGAAATATGCTTGCGTTTCATAATGAATCACGTCTAGAATGAACGGGAGCGGTGGCTTAATGCTCAACTGATGTCATTGCAGCGTCTCTGACCGGGAGCTTCTAGGATCGAGTCCTGAACGGCAGCAGTATTTTCGACACTAGCTTTTCAGCTAGGTCGAATTCAGTCTGGAGGAGAATTCTAGCGGCCGGCTGCTCTGGTCAGTAGTTTTCCGTGGTTTCTCCGGTCAACACTAAGCGAATGCCGGAGCAGTACCCTAACAAACGGCCACGGACCGCGCGCGATCTTTCCGTCCTCTTCCTTGTCCCATCCTCGCACTCATTTACACTAACATGCACTGCACTACCACACATGCCGGGAGGCCGGTCGGGAGCTTAGAACTAGTCCCGGCTGGGGTGGTGCTTGATACTTTGGTTGCTTTGATTGGGGCGGTGGGAGATACTTGGTTGGGGTAAACCCCGATAACCGACGGAAGGTTGGCGCCGGATCTGACCATACAGCGGGGAAAGACCACCGCCACCTCCCGAGCAATATCACGCACTACACAACTATACGCACAACTCAATTATTTCAATTAACTCATTCTTTATCAATTCTTAATTATAAAAATGGCATACAATTTTTCATTTACATTCTTAAAAATTATACCTTACTTAAATTATTTTTTTATTATTCCGCGGTACCAGCTAATGCGTTCAATTTTTCAATCGTACCTCAGTGATTTGGTTGATTATTTTTAGTTTCTCTTTTCACTTTTCTTGGAGGTGTGCTGGAGAGTTCTTAGGACCCTGAAACAAAACAAAATATGATTCTACATTTACGAAAGTGATAGTTACCATGTTTATATATGGCGTAATCATTTACAGAAATAAATAATTCTATTAAAAGATCAAATAAACATTCTTTTCACAACAATCGTAAATAATAAGTAAAAACTTAATGGAATAGTTCTTGTATACTATATTTTCAATAATCTCATATTATTTTCGTATTCAGACCAATCCCTAGAAAAAATTGAAATTGTCATATATTTCAGAACCAGGTTATAATCAGTGAATACTATTGCCTGTATCATTACTTATATATATAAATAAATATAATAGTGTATGTGAATGTATTATCAATTATTGTTTACACGTAAGGTTTCTCATCTATGTTTTACTGACGAATAATACATTTACTTTCACTTGTTTCTCATTGTCAGTTTGAATGATCAATTCAGTCTATACAAATCGTATTAATGTACGTACGTAACATAAATGGTGAAGTGAGTGTGTTCAACATAACACATTTAAACGACTGAATATTCTTTTTTATTAGAGGGGAATGATATCTACTGAAATTCCACATTGTTGGAACATTCAATTGTCAGAGATGTACTCTTCAAAGCTTAATACTTATCCTACTGTAAACATGTTCTGGAATAGTGCATTCTGGAGCTAATTTCTAGGTGTATCTGAGTGTTATCAAAGCTCCGTTACGGAATCTCTTTGTTTCGAAAACGTTAAGCCTTTAAATGCGCTTTCCCAATAAACCATCCTTGCGTGGACACGAGCCAAAGAAGTTTGAGGGCCAAACGTTGCGAAATGCAGGGGAGTTCTTATGACACCGGTTATTAACAGAGATGTCCTCCCACGGCGCGGGCTCCACCCTTTGGGGCCGATCCGCAGGAAGAGCAGCGGCCCAGGGCCAGGGCTCAGTGGCGCTGAGCCCCGTGGGAGCGCACGATGCGCCCAGACACCCGCGCGCGTCTAAGCCGCTCCGCGCAGCCTCCGCCACGGCCGCCTCTCTCATCCTGCCTCCCTGCCAGCCTGCCAGCCTACCCGCCTACCCGCCTACCCGCCTACCCGCCTGCCCGCCTGCTTGCCTGCCTGCCTGCCTGCCTGCCTGCCTGCCTGCTTGCCTGCCTTCCTGCCTGCTTGCCTGTCTTCCTGCCTGCTTGCTTGCCTTCCTGCCTGCTTTCCTGTCTGCCTTCCTGCCTGCCTGCCTGCCTGCTTGCCTGTCTGCCTGCCTGCCTGCCCGTCTGCCTGCCTGTCTGTCTGCCTCCCTATCTGCCTGCCGGCCTGCCCGCCTGCCCGCCAGCCCGCCTGGCTGCCCGCCTGCCTGCCTGCCAGTCTGTCTGTCTGCCTATCTGTCTGTCTGTCTGTCTGTCTGTCTGTCTGCCTGCCGGCATGCTCGCCTCCCTGCCCTCCCACCTGCCTGCCTGCCCTCTGCCTGCCGACCTTCCTGCCTACCTACCATTCTGCCTGCCTGCCTGCCTGCCTGCCTGCCTGCCTGCCTGCCTGCCTGCCCGCCTGCCTGTCTCCCTGCCTGCCTACCTACCGTTCTACCTGCCTGTATCCCCTCCTGCCCGTCTTTCCGCCTGCCTGTCTCTCCGACTACCTTTCCCTCCGCCTGCCTCACATTCCGCCTATCTATTTCTCCACCTTCCTGCCTCTCCGCCTACCTGTCTCTCCATTTACCTGTCTCTCTGTCTGTCTCTCTCTGCTTGACTATCTCACTGCTTGCCTATCTATTTGGCTCTATCTGCCTGCCTGTCTGTCTGACGGTCTGTATCTCTGCCTGCTTGTCTATCTGCCTGCTTCGTGTCTGTATGCCAGGTTATTCCGCTCGTTCCACACGAACTTTCCCTTTATAATCTCTTTTGAGTTTTGTGTTTGAATCATTTGGTTATATTATACATTTGAGTCTTTCATAAGCAATCATTGCTTTTTTCTCAAAATTCTTTTCTCTCTGAAATTTACCGTACCAATTTCTACGTTTGAAATGATCGAGAGAATTTAATTACAACACTCATTCACATAAGTTTTGACCGCCAGAAGAAAAACAAGGTTTTATAGAAAAACAAGGTTTAGTCTCTTTCTCGGTTTGTTTATTTACCACTTTCTATACTCATTATGTATGAACACTTTGTTAATCTTTTGGATTATGAATTTTTTGGTGGGAGAGAGAAGTCTACAAACTTTATATTTGGATATTGTGATATGAGTGTTATCATTGTTACTAGACACACTACATTTTCATTTAATGGTGACCATACGTGTACATTTCCTCACTTTCATTTCCTGCGAGTTTCTCAAGTTCCGTCTATTTCTCGCATTCGTACATTTTATTTGCCTCTCAAACATGATGTGAACACGCACCTCTTCTTAATGTTGGTTTCAGTATTATTATATAATTAATTTAATTTGCATGAACACACTGAATTTGATTCTCTTCTATTTTACTCTCTCTACTTTTCAATCAAACATTCATATATAAAATAACTTTTTTTTCCTTTCGTACAGAGCTGTAATTTTCTCGATGCATCATCCCTTTTTTAGTTTGCAAATATACCAACACTTTTTATTTCGATTAAAATCTTCCGATACCGGGCGTTTACATATAAATTTTACGTGTTGCAATGTGACTGAAAAAGATAAAGCGTTTCTCAGATGACACACTATATTAACCCTTCATCAGAAAAATGTCATAGGAAACCTTCGTTAATGAATACCGTGGTGTGTTTTTTCACCTGAAATAACACGATCTGTATTTACACTATTGACTAACTCTGTTTTTTGCTATATCTGGCTCTGTTTTTTGCTATATCTGACGTTTGATGTGAATTCAAAATTTTGTTGTCCTTTCTTAAATGTTTTCACTAACTGCCCTGACGGCATCGAAATCACATGGCACAATGATATATTCTCCAATTTCGTTCATGATATTATTTGGATGATGCCTGCAGATTACTAAATACTTGGTTTGTTCTTTTTAACTATTTTTTTCATTTCGTCTTCATTTCCATTACTGCTCACACATCGTCCTCATCTCTCATGTCATGTCATGTCCTCCCGTGACTCTCTCCTGCTACACTACTGTTCTACTGCACTGTAATTCCTATTGCACTTCCGGCCGGGCGCATCCTATGACCGCGGCAAACACTGGGATAGGGCCTCAATTGATGTCTTTGCAGCGCCTCTGACTGGCAGGACATACGGTTTGAGTCTCTACAGTGGCAGAATTTTGGGACGGTGCCCCGCTGGTGGAAGACCTACTGGTTGGGGAAAAATCCCACTAACCGACAGGTAAGTCGGCGCCGGATCTCGCCATCCAGCGGGGGAAGTTCACAGCCAATCCCAGAGGGAAAAACCTGCACTAGACTTACGGGACTGATGACCTCAGGAGTTGTCGCGTCCGGAGTCACTAATCAGTCAAAACCTTTTACTACGCACACAGTCGTCTCCATCTCTCAAATGACATCATGTCCTCTCATGACCCTCTCTCTCCTGCAACACTACTGTTCTACCGCACTGTAGTTCCTATTGCACTTCCGGCCGGGCGCACCCTATGGCCTTGGGGAACACCGGGAGCGCACAACCATCCACTCACTCAACCACCCACCCACCAACCAATGAACCAACCGCCAACCGCTCGACCGCGGGCACACGCGAGCGGCGCGCCGGCCGCACACGCGCACGCGGGCTTCGGGAACGTGCGCACGCGGGTGCGTTTTATTTCCGCGGGGAAAAACGCGAGCGCGCGGCAGCGGCGGCGGCGGCGGCTCCGCCCTGACCCGGGGCGGCTAATGCGATGTGCTGGCTGAAATAATTTGAAATTATCGCGTTATTTATGGAGATTGGAAAGCGCTGCACCTGCCCGGCCGGGTTGTTCTTCCCACGGAGGGAATTAAATAATAATAAGTTGAACGTGATGGATGTCATATGCGACGGGCAGAGCGTTATCCACGGGATGACGGTTTTGGCGCGCGCGGTCCGCGTGCGGGGGCCCGCCCGACGGGAAGTCGAAATCCGCGTGACCTCCGCTTTATTTTCGCTGATTCCCCTCCGTATTAACGCAGCCGCTGGGTGATAAATGCGTTGCAACGAGCGGATTTGGTGATTGTGGAGCTGACAAAAGGAAACGGGCTTTGGAAGTTGACTTGCCGTTTTCTCGCGGTTTCAATGAGTTTGTTTTTTGAAAACATTTCGTAAGCGTGAAAACATATCCGGAATTTGTGTTAATTTCCTGATGTGATTTCGTTTCGGTTTCATTTAAACAAAACACCAGAACTTCTATGTTATATTAATTCTTTTAATTATTGAAAATTAGCAATAGTATTGCTAATGTACAGTAACTTTAGTGTTAAAAACTTCTAAGTTTGTCTTGCTCAGATCAGGATAGTACGTCCTTCTTGAGTTCTGGAATATCTGTATCTAGCAAACGTTCACATGACACACGTTATTTATTCGTTCACATGACAATAATGATTAAGTATTGATATGAGGTAAATATTGATTAAAAGACTCCCTTGTTCTGACACATCAGTACACATATAACGAATAAATAAGAGGATATGTGTTATTTCTGTCTTCATCTGCCTGTCAATTATTGCGTTTTCAAAATAGCGCTATATATCGTAACATGTCATCTCTAAAACAGAAAGTGTGATGTGTATGTAAAGCTACAGAATCTTAGAGATGTGTGGCGAAGTTTTGTAAAATGCTATTTTTGGAGTATGTTTGCATACTTCATTATATTGCATATGAATTGCATTTTAATTACCATGAAATATTCAATCATAAAGTTTCGAGTAGGTGTTATATTATACAAATTAATTGAATTAAATAATTGCAATATTTAGAATACAACTGATGTGTTAATGTAAGATATATCCAATTCGAGTTATGAAAAATTTTCCCGGATAAACGCCTTCGTCATATTAGGCTTCTGAGGCACTGTTTCCCCCTTTCATCATCGTGACTAAGAGCAAGGCAGAACTTGTGAGCACCCTCTTCATCAGGAGTATCTCGCAGCAACCCCACGCTGACCGCCGTCCGGCAGGGAACCGACCCGACGCCCAGATTACCCTGGCCCCTGCGCGGCCGCCCGCCACCAAGATACACACGGGCGCTATCGCACGGGGACGCCCGCGTCTCCGCCCCCCGCCGTCCGCGTCGCCCCCGCCGCCCGCGCCCGCCGCACGCCGCGCCCGCCGCGCCCGCCTCGTCCCGCGCCGGAAGTTGATGGATGGCCGCTTCTTGCTAAATAGATCCGAAGCGGGGGGTAATATCGGTGGAGCGTCGGCGGCGCTTGACTCGACGGCGGCGGCGGCGAGGGCGGTGGCCAGGGCGGCGGCGGGCGCGCGGCGCACGCGGCTCCTATTGTGCGGCACGCGTCGGCCGCGCGTCGCCCAGCGCCGTGCAGCTCAAGGGGCGGATTGGCCCGCTCGCCACGCCCCTCGCCTGCTGCCGCTCGTTTACGCGCTTTCCGGCGGCGGCGGCCGCTACTGCTACTGTAGGCGCTCCCCAAGGTCCCACCCAACTGCCCGCTCGAAACGATCCGTACGGATACTTTTCCGTAGCCTTTTCCAGTACCATTTTTCCTCGTTCGGTCGGTCTTTATTTCACCTCTCTCTTCATTGAGCTCTATTTTCCTTCACTGCTTGGGAAGCCATTGGGAGTATTTTTCATCGCTTACTTTGACATCTGGTTGTTCGAACTATGTAGATTTTGCTTTAAATTCATGGCCACTAAAAATATCCAGTGACTTGGTGCATACTATTTTCTTCCTAGATCCAACATTCATTGCCTTCATGATGCTGGTCGGACGTTACGAAAATTATGGAAGTTGTAGGAACTCGTCTCTTTATATGAACTTCCTTGACGCTTTTCCAATACCGCCTTTCGGTGGTTGTTCAACTTTTCTGCAATTCCAAATGACGTTGCCTATATTTTCATTTACACCATACATTTTTGTGATTTTTTTCCTTCAATGTCCAATAAAAATGCAAAAATAGAATATAAAGAGAAATTTGATTGGAATATCACGAAGAATGAATAATTAAAGTCTACGGAAAGTGTATATCATTTCGAATATCAGGAATGCGGATCAGATCTTATAATAAATTGATAAAATATGATGAACTTGCAAGAAAATTTTATTCTGACGGTTTAGAGAAAGAGCGATAAAGTGGACGTTTCTGAAAAATCCCGACAAAATCTAATTCACCAATATTGTACACGAACATTGACTACTTCCACTAACATCCCTACTTCCACCAATATTGTATTGTGGCTCCCTCCCTCGCTCGGTGCTACCCCGACCGGCCAATGCCACCTCCCACCCCCCAACCCCCGCCGCCGCCGCCGCCGACCGGCCGCCTCCCAATCCCTCCGCCAGCCGCCTCCTGCCTCCCAGGAGCCGCCCGCGAGCCTTTTTGTGCTCCGTGGGCGCTCTCCCCTCGCGCCACGCGCCCGGATCAAAACAAAGTAGCAGCAGCGGAGGCGTTCACGCGCGCGCCACGCACGGCCCGCCCTCCGCCCTCCACCCTACCCCGCCCACCGCCAGCCCCCCCTCTCTGCCCGCCGCCCGCCGCCCGCCGCCCGCCGCCCGCCGCCCGCCGCCCGCCGCCCGCCGCCCGCCGCCCGCCGCCCGCCGCCCGCCGCCCGCCGCCGCCGCCCGCCGCCGCCCGCCGCCCGCCGCCCCGCCGCCCGCCGCCCGCCACCCGCCGCCCCGCCGCCCTCCTCCGCCGCCCTCCGCCCTCCGCCCTCCGCCCTCCGCCTCTCCGCCTCCGCCCCGCGCCCCGCCGCCCTCCGCCCTCCGCCCTCCGCCCTCCCCGCCTCCGCCCTCCGCCTCCGCCCTCCGCCCTCCGCCCTCCACCCTCCACCCTCCACCCTCCGCCCTCCGCCCTCCGCCTCCGCCCCACCGACCTCCGCCTCTACCCACCGCCCTCCACCCTCCGCCTCCGCCCTCCGCCCTCCGCCTTCCGCCTTCTGCCTTCCGCCCTCCGCCCTCCACCCTCCGCCCTCAGCTCCCATATTGCCACCACCACCGCCACCGCCATCACTGCTGCCGTCGCTACCACCTCCACCCCGTCACCGCCACGCTATCCACGGTCGCTTCACCTCCTCCTGTACTGCCGCCAGTTACCCGTCGCCGCCTCCACCGCCACCACTGCCGCTGCAGCCGCCTTCGAGCCATAACAATATTTGGGTTTGCGAACGCACCCGGTTTGACAGATGAGGAGGCGGGCGCGCGAGACGGCCAGAAGGGGTGCGCCCGCTGCCGCCGCCGCCGGTGGGCCTAATGTTATGCTAAGGGATCAGCAAATGTTCTTCGGGCGGTGCGCGGAAACTGAAATCAATCTCGTGTTCCTCCCACGCGCTTATGTAAGAACAATACAGAGATCCGGCTCTCTTCGCCTAGTTCAAACACGACGACTGCCGGCTCCGCGCAACGCACCGCCGAGTATGACGTCAGTGGGAGAGGAGCAGAAAGGAGGAGGGTCGTTTCTGACCACGCTGGGTTCCCGATAAGTGCGAAAACAGGAGGAAAGTAAGGAAAACAAAACACGTACGGATTTTGTGCGACGAATTACAGAAACTTTACTATTAATATTTTTTGTAATGATGCACAATGTATTTTATTGTTCATTACGTTCTTGAAAAAAAATTAGGAAAATGTATGAGCTCAAATTTGTTCTTGTGTTGTTGTAATGCCACATAGGAAGCTTTGTCGTAATGCAAGTTACTAGGCCTATTTTAGTTTAGAAAAGACTTGTTATTTCTGCTAGTTCGACCTTGGTCATTGATGGTCCCTATGTCTAACCGATGCCGTGATTTATTAACTAGTCCTTGTTTTACGTTTTGACAGATTACTTTCCTTCATTACTTCTTTACGTATAATTCATTGCAATAAATCTCTTCTGTAATGTACTCATGGTGCACTAACGGGTTGCCTCAAGGCGTGCACATATATTTCCGTTTGACAATCGTACTGCAGAGTAATGCCTCCCAGTCAGTGACTACCTTGATTTACAAACCTGGCAATCACATATTATTAAAGCGATTTCTTGAGACTGAATGAAGAAGACCGACCGTAGATACCTAGCGTTCCGGAGATATTGTTCGCTTTCAAACGGCATTTTGCGTTTGACATATGCGCCTCGGAGATGCTGCACGGGAATGTAGAATGCCTGTGTGTACAAGAGCTGGGCAAAGAACTACTATTGTTTTTATTTCTTAATTTCTTTCTTTCGTAATATTACAAGCATTATATAAGTATTCGGAATGCACGGAACACATTAGATTACAGTTCAGAAGAACGTAAAAAGAAGGCGGTCGGCTGACGATATCTCATCGTCGAGCATTCTTCGGACGTTCTTTAACATTACACGACTATATAAGACGCCATAACAAACAGGAGACACTCGTAATGGCGGATGATGAATCGAAACAAAAACGTGATGACGACACGCAGGACATTCTTTTCTGTCTCATTGTTATTTTTCCCGGTCGGAATAAATATATTTTCAAAGATGGCGATCGTTTATTTAGGGGCCGAACAATGCCCGGGGCAAAAAGCGCAGCGGACCGCGAACGCCGCGGCGCTGGGGACGTGCTGCGCGGAGGCGAGGTTTTTGCGGGGCGCTGCGCCCGCCTGCGCCCGCCTGCGCCGCCACCGCCTGCGCGGCTCGCGTGGCCTCTTCTGGTCACCGCCCCCTGCTGCCTGCCGCCCACGTCCCCGCGCCGCCCCTCGCCGACGCCGCTCTCTTGTGGCTGAGGTGGCCCAGTGAAACAACTGTTGCCTCTGTTGTGTCCCTGACCGGGAGGTCCTAGGGTTCGTGGCTGGACGTTGGTGGACTTTATATAATAATAATAATAATAATAATAATAATAATAATAATAATAATAATAATAATAATAATAATAATAATAATAATAAATTGTCTTTATTAGTGGCGAGACTCAGACCATTAGGCCTGCTCTTCCGCCTAACCACACTTTCGACATTGGCTGTAAAGCATGGTCGAATCTGTCCGCTGTATGGAGGAAAATTCTAGCGGACAGTTGTTACGATCGGTAGTTTTCCGTGGTTTCTCTCATCAGTACAAGATTAATGTGGAGCAGTACTTAAACGGGCTACGGATCCCGCGCGATCTTTGCTTCGTACCGGCAAAGGTTCCCCAGGGCATCAACTAATGCCCTTCCAGTGCCTCTAACCGGTAGGTCCTACGGTGCAACGCAAACTTTGGTGGCACTATTTTCGACACTAGCTTGTCAGTCAGATTGAATTCAGTCTGTCTAGAGCAGACGTCTAGCGGCCGGCTGCTCTAATTGGTAGTTTTCCGTGGTTTCTCCGATCAACACCATGCGAATGCCAGGGCGGTATCCTAACAAACGGGCCACGGACCGCGCGTGGGATTTCCTTTCTCTTTCTTGCCCTCTCTTCACCCCCTTACTTATACACAATTACTCACATTACACATTACCATATATGTCGGGAGACCAGTCGGGAACTTAGAGTTCGCCCGACTGGCGCGGTGCTACGCTGGTGGGAGATATCTGGTTGGGGAAAATTTCCGCAAGCCGAAGTAGATCGGCGCCGGATCCCGCTACCCAGCAGGGGAGGTTTGCCGCCATCTCCCGCGAAAAATTCCATGCATTACCCTGACGGGACTAATGACCTCAGCAGTAAACGAGCCCAGAATCACTAATCAACTACTGAATAAATATTTCCTTCGTCATCTTTGCCCCCTTCTCTTCTCTCCTTTTCCTTACATATCTACACTTACATGCGCTACACAACCATACATGTTGGCAGACCAGTCGAAAGATTCGAGCTCGTCCAAGCTGTGACAGTGCCCCGCTGGGGTAGATACTTGAAGTGAAACCCCACAAACCTTCGCGTAGGTCGTTGCCGGATCTTATGTTCCGGAAGGGAAGGATCACCGTCCCCCCAGCCGGGATGTAACACGCATTACACTAACGGGACTATAGCGCATGATAGTTCACGCGCCCGGCAACACGAATTAATAAACAATCCTTGCCGCCCTCGTTCTGTGTGCGCGCCTTCCTCGATTCGCCACACGCCTCCCTCAGCGCATCCATTCTCAATCATGGACTTTGCTTGCATCCCGTCGCCACGCCGTATCGACCACCGCGCCCTCACGGCACCACAGCACCATCCGTCTCCACTCCGTTCCTGTACCATTTTTAGCTCCGACGCCGGACTTCTCTCTTGCAACCTTTACGGCTCCCCGCCTTATTGACAGTTCTATCCAGATATGATCTCTTTTTCGCTCACCGTTGTTTGGGATTTTCTACTTTACTTTCCATCCCAATTAGTATACTCCCTTAGTTTTTTATGTTTCTAAAATTTCGAGATTGTTCCTATTGTTGTCACAATAATATATTTTGCTTTTGCGTGTTAGTTGCCTGTGATGTCACTGATGGCCAATGCAAATCTCTTGATTGATTGTATTTTCAGTTTCAATACCACTGCGAGTTTCTGAACCTTATCGTAAGAACGTACATAATTTTCGTCATTGGCGAAGAGAATTAGTAGTGGTAGTTGACGAAAGTAGTGGAGGTGGTGAATTAATTACAAATGTAGGAGAGTTTCAGTCTCGAATTTCTTAATGACTATTATTAACATTGGTAGAACATAACACGATGGAGATGAATCACTAAATCATCATGAAATGTGATTTTCAGTCGTAACAAATATTTCGTCTTGAAAATTTAGGCAAATTGTATAAAAAGCTATTTTAAAGAATCACCCAATTGTATATTGGAATTAACAAATCTTTTAATTTGTATTTGGCAAATTTATTTGAGGAATTTTAATTTTTAATATGATTTACTATAAAATCTGTTTAAATTTGCTACAAATTTGTGTTGTGAATTCTCATTTGTTAATAACATTTGCAGTGTAGTTTTTTCACACAATTCAAATGTTAGAATTCTCTTAAGTTGTGTATTCCTAAGCCATGTTCCCTTATCATTTCTATTGCGAGTGCTTCTTTAACAACAAATTTGAGTAACAATTTTTGTCCTGTGTGATTTTGTTACCAATTAGTATCTTTAATAGAAACAAATTTTTCTGTGTATTTGTACTATTTACAGCTAGAATATTCTAAGCAAGTTCACACGTTTTCGCTAGTAAATTAAATGAACCCGAAGTTATCGGTGTGCGAGAGTTATCACACGCCTCGCATGCGATGTTCCTCGAATTTAAAAGAAAAACATTCGATGGATCGCTGCCCATCGGGAAGCCATAGATAGCAGTCGGACTTCAAAAAATTGAAAAATACGCGCTCTCCACTGCACGCGTTCGTCTGCGTCGTTTCCAGGAAAGACAAGAATCGCGGAACGGGCGAAACAACCCGCTTGATGTATTAGCACTGTGGCCTCTCACAATCCATCTCGGCAGCCGAGCAAAAACTTGCGACTCCTCTCCTCGGTTTTTCCCTTTTAAATGAAGTAGTTGCTTTCTCCTCCGTACTCTTTCTCTTGTTCATTTTTAGCCCGCCACTTTTGGATGTATGTTTCTTCGATCTAGTTTTCTTCATGTAGTATTGCTGATAAGACTTGTCTGTTCACTTCGTGAGCTCGTTATTCATTCCCTCTGAAGAGATCGGAGGATGACGGAGGAGTGCAAGAAAACGCCAGATTTTTCGGAAATTCCTGCGCCGGAGCAGCTGTTAACAAGACACATGCCACGGATAGCGTTCCGCGCTAGTGATGTACGTCAATTCCAGTGAGTTTTGCGGTCTGGTCGGGACGTGTTTGGTAATCTGCTTCTGCTATTTGTAATTTTTATTTCCTGTTTGGGAAAATAATAAGTACTACTAAAAGTGATGAAGACATAATATTGAAATACATGATTTTGCAATTTTGCATTTATACCACAAGATTATGTCATTAGATGTCATAAGAGTTAACGTATTGAAATAATCTGCAATTTATACTCAAACAAACTCGGTCGAGGAATCTGAAAAGCAAATATCTTTCTATCTTGCTACTTCATTGCTAGAATTGGCTCAATGAAAAATCATATATTCATTTCACAAAAACATGGAAATTTATTAAACAATTTAAAACAATTTTGGTATTGTATAACTTTACCCAATATAAAATTAAACGTTTGTCATGACCGTTCCAACCCTATGTCTTCGCGCACTTTTGGACCATCTTTATCCATCTCCGACGCCGCCATCCTCAGGTCCAGACACCATCTTCTCTCTTCTTCTCTCGGAAGCACACTTCAATCACCGTTCATCAGATCAACAAACTATTTGCTGCTAACATTCCAGTCCAATCACTGACAACTTCGCCCAAGCCCTCAATGTCCCTCCAACTCGTTCACATGAGATATTTTAAGCTCCACTGTCACACTTAGAGTTCCAATTTTGATGTTTTCTAAACATCCATTCCCTAGTAGATGTTTACAAGTCCCCAAAGAAAAAAAACTCCTATCATTAATTGAGCACGATCCGTTCATGAGCACGGCATCAGTCAGAATGAATGTCTCTCGTATTCTTTCAGCCCTGCAAAGCTCGGTTCATAAATTCGATTGTTTATTTGCAGATAACATTTGATGTACTTTCGTACCTAGCCAATCTCTAAATTTCTTGCAAAACGAACTAGCCGTCTTCACGACTGTCACTGCTTTTTCGGCCAATCCCAGAATTCTATATAGAATTAACTAGCCGTCTCCGCAATTGTCACTGCATGAATATGTTGACCTTGACGACGGCTCGCTTACCGTTGCTATGCTAGCGTATTCACATAATTTATCCTCTTTAATTGACGGCATTTATAATAAATAATTGTACAATATTCAGTGACATGTTGGAATGTCACAGTATGTCCGTAGTCCTTACTGAAGGTCTCATAACTTCGTTGTTTTGGTTAATTGTAATGAAGTGTTTGTAACGTTATGACGTAGAATTACAAAATTAAATATGTAAAAATTACTGGATATAATTCGCTTTCGCGAATGCATTTTCGAAGTGTCTCTTTTCTTTGTTGCACACACGAGTTTCAAATTATAATATTCTAATCCCTTTGTCCTTCTCACATATTTTATTCATTTTTCTGCACTCTATATACGAAGCATCCCTATTTTTGCAATGTAACTAACCCTATCCAGAAAAACGGGATTAGGTGGGATAAACGAAGATCCGAACGGGTAGTCTATCAGATCTCAACCACATTGAAGACAAAGAGCAGTATTAGGATGTTTATGAAAAACATTTCATTCAAAACTGATTCATTTATAAACTACCGCAAAACGAAAACTAAGAAATAATACCAAATCTGTTCAAAGACGAAAAGTATTGTATGGATTTTTTAAAACTTAATTTGCTCTGCTCAATGAATATGGTTTTACACTTTTGAATCATGTAGAGAAGTAAATGAAAATAGGTCGGTGGGTGTTATGTAATGAAATAAAATACTCGCATGAATGCAAAAACGAGTAAACACAGGAAGCAAATGTCTTACAAACTGATGGAAAATGCAAATGTTTGTGCAAATAAAGATGAAGAAAGTAGTTTACAATGCTGAACTATGCGAAAAAAGTACCTTATATGTAAAATTACATTTTGTAATTTCGCTTTTGGAGTATTCACGAAAACATTTTGAAGATCTTTAATCAGAAATTTTTAGATATTCACCCCCGCCAAGAGGGTAGTGGAATGTTTATTATTTCGCGATTTATTACTTAGAAATCAAATAAAAAACTACGAAAGAGAAATGAAGTTTGTATCAGGAATGCACAGCGAGTGCAAACAGGTTGAGGGCGACCCCCGGTGTCGTGCTCGTGGGGAGGCGAGCCGCTTGGGTCAGCGCCGCATGGAGATGAAGATGGGAGGAAGGCGGGCGCTCCGCCTCGGAGGGTTGGGGCCGTCGCCGTGGCCAGCGCTCTCCTGCGCGTCCTCCGTCGGGCGGGCGCGGGCGCGGGCGCCGCTTGACAGCTTGATGTATGCTGATGGATGGCGACCGCAGCTGCGGGTGCCTGCAAGAGCGCGCCGACACCGCCATCGCCACCGCCACCGACGGCCAGGCACCGATAACCGCCCCGCCTGCGTCTCCACCTGCGTCATCGCTTGCGTCTCCGCTTGCGTCTTTGCCTGGATCTCCGCCCGCATCTCTATTTGCGCCACCGCCTGCATCTCCGCCTGCGTCTCCGCCTGCGACTCTGCTTGTATCTTTACCTGTATCTCCGTCTGCGCCCCCGCTTGCGCCACCCTTAGCGCCTTCGCTTACGCCACTCCTTGCGCCTTGGCTTGCTCATCCTCTTGCCCGTACTCTTGCCTCTCCGCTTACGCCTCCCCTTACGCCTCCTCTTGCTCCTCCGCTTGAGCCACCTTTTGCGTCTCCGCTTTCGCCTCCGCTTGCGCCTCCGCTTGCACCTCCGCTTGCGCCTCCACTTGCGCCTCCGCTTGTGCTTTCGCCTGCCCCTTGCGCTTTAGCATGCGCATCCCCTTGCCCATTTCTTTGCCTCACTGCTTGCGTCTCCGCTTGCGTCTCCGCTTGCGTCTCCGCTTGCATCTCCGCTTGCGTCTCCGCTTGCGTCTCCGCTTGCGTCTCCGCTTGCGTCTCCGCTTGCGTCTCCGCTTGCGTCTCCGCTTGCGTCTCCGCTTGCGTCTCCGCTTGCGTCTCCGCTTGCGTCTCCGCTTGCGTCTCCGCTTGTGTCACCCCTTGCGTCTCCGCTTTCATATCAGGTTGTGCCTCCGCTTGCGCCTCTGCTTGCATCACCCCTTGTGCCATCGCTTGCATCTAAACTTGCGCTTCCGCTTGCCCCTCCGCTTGCTCCTTCGCTTGCGCCGCCCTTTGGGCCGCTGCCTGCGCTTCCGCTGCCTCCACTTGCAATTGCGCTTGCGCTTCCCGTTGCCCCTTCGCTTGTCATTCCACTTAAGCCTCCGGTTGCGCCTCCTTCTGGGCCTCCGCTTGCTCTCTGCTTGCATCACCCCTTCCGTCACCATTTGACCCTTTGCTTGCGCCTCCTCTTGCGCCTCCACATGCCCCTCCACATGCCCCTCCGCTTGCGCTTCCTCTTACTCCTCCACATACCCCTCCGCTAGCGCTTCGCTTGCGCCTACGCTTGTGCCTACGCTTGTGCCTCCCCTTGCGCGTCCCTTTGCACCTTCGCATGCATCTCTGCTTGCATCACCCCTTGCGCCACCACTTGCCCCTCTGATTGCGCCTCCTCTTGCGCCTCCGCTTGCTCCTTGCATGCCCTGATGCCCACATGCTTTGATTGCGCCATCGTTGGCGCCACCGCTTGCGCCTCCTCTTACGCCTCCATATGCCCCTCCGCTTGCGCCTCCCCTTGCGCCTTCATTTGGGACATATCCGGCGCCTTTGTTTGTCTCCTGGGACTCCGCCCCCCCCCAAACTTGTCCTTTGCTTCCTCCACCCGCCTTTATCTCCACTTTCACTGCCGCCATCTTCACCTCTGCCTCCGTTGCCACCGCCATCGCTGTCTCTGACACACACGATCTTTGCAGCCTAAACCGTCACGCAAGACACGCCCCCATCGCCCGTGGGGTGTCGTTCAAGATGGCCCTGATAGAGGTCGCCGCCACCGCCCCTGATGGCCACGTGTTGCGCCGTGCCAATGGCATGACCCTGCGCGGGGTGCGTGACCACTATCTTCCCCAGAGAAAACGTCCCTCCTTTTCTAAACTTGGGAGACGGAGCTTGACCGAGCTTATTGGTTTTCCGTCAAACCTTTTGTACTTTTTTAGTTACAGTGCTTGGAAGTCAATCAAATTATATGTTAAATTGCGTTTTGATATTTTCATAAAAGTTAGCTATATCGAATCGATCGTTTGCTTTTTCAAGTGTGATACATAACTAATGTATGATACGTTATGACTGATTTCGAGTGTATGACGGTACACAAGTATATAAAACTATTAAAATGCCCAAAATAAAATAAAAGAGGAAATTTATATACACATATTATTTAAGAGAAAAATAATTTATTGATATTTTTTAAACTTTACAATTAAAGCATCAACTTGAAACCCAAACATATTTTTCGTTTATATAGTTGGAAGCGTAACCGAATGCAACGGTTTCAATATTTAAAATATCTTAATAATATTCTACTTGTTACTTGTGGAATTTGAGGAATGTTTTGAGGAGTGACTCATATAAGTACTGTAAGGAACATATTTTTGAATTTTCAAGCGTTTTAAACTTCTATTAAAACTAAAAATTTTTCTTACTATGCACGAAGGATACAATAAACATTTTTTAACTTGCACTAAAAAGTGTAAATGAAGTGCATTCAAATACTCTATATTCACAGGGTTTTGTGAGTATTTTTATCAATTTTATTTATTTATGTACTCACTTATTTAGATACGCGTATGTACACATTCATTTACACACACGAACATTGATTTTCTCTCATTCACACTTACACTCATATTTTCCCCTCTCACTTTCGAACTCCTACTCCATCGCTGCACGTGTATTCACATTTGTACACTCTCTGACATTTTGAGAATATTCCCGAACAGTGTCCTTTTGTAACGCTCTTCTGAAATCAGTTCTGTATCAAGATCTACACCTTTTAAGTAGTAGCAAATTTGTGCGCATTATTCACTAATCTGCTTTACACGTGGTTTGGTGACTTTTTTCTTGAGCAGTTACGCAACTGAGAAACGTCTTGTATTTCAAGGCAAGGAGAGTGGGGTGGGCTGCGAGTAGACAGTAAGCGAAGGTGCACTCACGTCGCTACCCATTCTCCCAGGCACTGGCAGCCGCTTGGCGAGATTCATCTCCCGAAAAGCGAGTTCCTAAAAAGCAAAGAGAAATTCCGAGAGGCGCTGCACAGAGAAGAAAAGTTAATCCTTATTTTCGTTCTCGACGTATTTCTAAATTAGCCAAAGGGCTTCATTCTGTTTGACAATTATGCACCCATCCTGGCACCTCAACTTCCCACTCTGGCGATGTTTTTTTTACTTAACTTCCAAACTATACTTTTTTCTTGACTGAAACTCGAGAGGCGTAATGAACGAGAGCGCTTTTTACTTGAAATTTGATTTTCTTCCGGGAATGATAATGTGTCATAGCGGACGTTTCAAAGCGTGGGGCGCGTTGAGAGGTGTTCTCAAAAGTTCGGATTTTGTCGCCAAGCGCCTCTCGCGATTCTGAGGCACGGCGAAAACAGGACAGGAGGATAATTTCCTTCAATATATTGTGATTGGACTCGCGCGATCACGCTCAGTATTTGGTTATTTAATTTTCTTTTCCTAAAAAACTCTCCGAAACAACTTTTCGTTACGAGTAGTATTACTGTGCACTGAAGCTAACTTTCCTTTCTATACAAGTAATCGTACCATCAGAAGTAATGTAGCGTTCTGATTTATAAATACAAGTATGACATTTATTGTCCGTGGAGAGCAACATTAATAGTTTCACGATTTAAATACTTCTTATATTAAATGTTTTCTTAAAGAAGCTCTTGTATAAGTACAATTGTCTTTTGTGAATGTATCTTTATTTTTCATTGAATTCTTGATCTTTTGTGAATGTCTGAGAGCATAATCGTGCATACTGTGTTGGCCAGAAGGGGCATGGCCACCCTGAAAATTTCGAAAGGGGTCTTGTGGCCCTGCATAATAAAACATTTAATTACCGTAAATATGATCATTTTCTGATTTTCACTTTTTTCAGCTGGCAATTTGGTGAATTGATACTTAACATTTGGAGTCGAGGCTCTCCCAACTATCTGGCAATGTTGTAAATAGTTCGGCATTATACCAATACATTCTTTTGGTATTGTTTTGATTTATTTGCATGTGTTTCGTATTTTGGGTCGTCAGTCGGACTTTGCCGCCCAGCTCTGGTGCCTGGGCCAAGTTATATTTCCACGCTTGGGGGATAAAAACATGTGGCGAACATAACATATTGCAAATTAATTGTCAAATAAAGCATATTACGCTTTCAGTTTTAATTGTTTTGACCAATTACATATTGTTTGTACACATATTTCACTAACACAACGTAAGTGATTGCTTATGCTACTTTTCTTTCAGAAATTATTAATCAGCATAATCGCACTGCTACTAATCATCTTCACTTGGGACAGAAATCATTATGGCTTGTTCAAAGTACTTGCTTAGTCTTCGATATTTGCATCATTGTCTTAATATTCGACAAAAAATGATATGGACGAATCATATTCAAATACTTATCGATGATTGCAAGAACAGATTAAATATCTTCAAACAGAAAAACACAGATTTTCTTCATAGTGTAGCGTCATGGACTTCACTCCCTGCTCCGGAGAGACAAGTCGCAAGGTATGGGGATGAGGGAGCCAAAAATAGGCTTCCAAACAAAGGCCAACCCTTCAGGGAAAGTCCAAAAGGGGAGAGGGCTTGTAGGTGCCGGGTGCAACTTGCAACGGCGGAAGCAGACGCCTCAAGACGAGTGCGTGGGGGGAATGATGACGCGGAAGTCATGTGACTCGAGCATATAAAAGGGCTGTCGCAGAAGCCCTGGGTTGGGTAACGTTTCTGGTTTCCTCGCGGCTAAACACCGCAAAACTTGTCCGGCCAAGTCTGGCGCGGAAGTGCTGCAGGCACGTGTGGGTGTTCGAGTCTCGAACACTGTGAAGTATGCTCGATACTTCGGGGCAGAGTGTCTGCCGAGGCACACCAGGTGCCAAGTTGCAAATCGGCCGAGTTGGCTAAGCGCAGGCGCGGCCGCAAGGCTCGTGTTAGGAGAAAGGGGCTGCGGCAGGTAGCCGACAAACACCTTAGAGTGAGGTCTGTAAACAGTGTACATAAATTAATGTAAATAAATTGTATATACCTCACTCGTGTCTGTTTCCTTGTGGAGTAGATCCCTACCCACGACGTTACAATAGATTCAGTTCCATAATGGATTATTCCAAACCTCAAAATTTGATCTAACATTAAGTATCAAAATCAAAGGAACAAAATCAAATGATGAACTGGACCAATTATCTAATTTTATAGACAGGAAGTACGCCAACCACAGTAGAGTCACACTGAACAGCATAACCAGTGATGCACAAACAGAAGCCACAGTCTCCATGTCCTATAACATTATTAAGTGCCTGCTTAAAGAGTTTGTCAGGTACAACACTGCATAGTCCTATGCCTTAATGTCAGGCTTTAAATTTATCCTCCAACTTCACAGCCCTAATGTGATCCTGCTTTCAAGCTCACTATCATCAATGAACTGGTGCAACAGAACAAAAACTGGAATTAATACTGTAATTATGGAAATTTATTCCCATATCTACAAAGCAGGGATAAATTGAACCTTAGCATAGATCTCTAACAAAATCGAATCTCTGTTTACAAGTAAAAACGTTAGTAAAACAATTTCTTCAATAGACTTAAAAACGACTACCAATGTACGCAGCATATTGTGTACTACAGAAGATATTTTGAAATACAGTGGCAAAGAAATGTAAAATAAATGCAACTATGTCTAGACAGATTACAAAACCAGCTAATTTCACAGAACTATAAATACATTTAACTCACAAATCACTGGTAAGAAAATGCACCGCAGGGAACAAGTAATCGTCTTGAGAATAAGATATGGACACTCCAACTTATGCCATCTTTACTTAATACAAAAATAATGTCTCCTCACGTGTGAACTGAGCAATGTCCAACTAAATCTAGATAACACTTTTAAAGTTTGTCCAAGATTAAATCCTCTAAAAGAGTTATTTTGATTTAATTATGAAGCAATACTTCATTCTATTGAAGATCAAATTATCATAATTAACTTCTGTAAAGCCACTTATATTTTTTGGGACATTTGACACCATTGTCACTTGTAAGTAAAACTTTCACATTGTATTATTATGTTTTGATTTAATATTATATTTAATATTGTTATTAATAATGTATTGGATTGTTTTAATATTGTATTTTAATGTAGTATTGTATAACAATTGTTTGTAGAAAATGTAGGCAAGTGGTACTTGATTATGGCAGGTTATTTGTCTCAAAAAATAGGAAGTTTAAACATGACATTGGATATTGCACAATATAGCAAACTACATCAATATTAATTAACTCTCTTTCGTTCGTGTTCAATTAGAAATATTAATAATATTAACAAAAATATAGCAAATAAATAATTATTTACACAGAATGGAATAATCTTATATTCTCACACACGTATTTTACCCTCAAAAGAATTAGAATAGAAATGTTTCTAAAGATAATATATTAATTAGTTACAATAACGGATAATTATTTACAACATTGGTTATTAGTACGAGGCGGATTTCGATTACCTAAATCATCGCTAAAAAAAACAATACAGTACTCTTACAATGCTTTGAAAATGACCTACAACCAAAGAAAAATGACGTAAAAAGCTTATCAAAACCTGTTTGGATGAACAACTCAAGTTGTTGGATACGTTACTGATGCAATCGAGGCTTTTTCATTCATTTGAGTGAACTGAGATTTGCAAACTTTAGGTTTGTGCTGTTCTTTACCAGGAAACCTCTGTCTTTAGTTACCCCGAAATTGGCTGATTCGGCAATGGCGCTGATAAACGTCACAAGAATTACATGCTCACAATGGCTGTCAAAACAACTTGTGAGCTAACAAATCGAATAGGCTACTGAATAATTCTGTGAGGAACATTTGTCCCATCTCGTAAATATTATTTGAAGCAAGTATCATTAAAAATGACTTTAAAATCTATGAAATTAGTAAAAAAAATGCATTAAAAAGGACGGAAAAAATGTAAAAAATCACTTATTACTTAAAAGAACTTATATTAAAAATACCTATAAAATGGGTCATTTCCTTTTGTCATGACATAAAATGAATTTCTATACTAAACGGTATTGTTCAAAGTGAAAAGAAAACAAATGACATTTCATTAAAAGCCGCTCCCTAGTTATTAGAAATGGTTGGTTATCGAAACACGTATTTATAACCATACAAATGACTTTTTTTATAACTTTTCAAATCATTCGTAAAACATACATACGAGGGAACGAGTGTCATACCGAAACTGTTTCTCAACTTTGTCATGTGATGTGTAGAATTTGCATCTTGTAACGATTTGGAGGAAATATAATTATCGTACGTATAGTAATCGACTAACCGGAGTTTGTCTATTCACTCATTACTTAGACTTCTTACAATTAATCATCCCGGGTAAGTGAGGGGTCATTCAATGCATCTCGGTCTTCTGGTGCGGAACATATTATTTCTTTCGGGTCCTTTTAGATCATTCTAAAACAGTTGTAGAGAAATCGTATTTTTTATTACCTAAAATGAATTTAAGGATATTTAAGACACCGATGGTGGTGAACAACAATCCATTTAATTTCTATCAACAAGATGAATGGATTGACACTATTTGTATACTTTTCAAAATTTGAAAAGAATATTTTAAAGAAAGGTTTTTGGATAGGGTTTATGGCACCTTCAGTGCATGTATCCTTAAAATAACGTGAAACGTATCGAAGTACTAAGTTGCCTTTTTGACAACATTCTCTAAGATTTGCCTCACTAGATTGACTGCAATTAATCTCATTTTTATAAAAAATCATACATTTTAACAGTATGATTAACCATTCTTTTTCATGCAGCTTTCTATACCCGAGGATGGAAGAGCCGGGGCGATATATTTGGTGGTAAATTTATTTTCATTGTGAGTTTGCATATCAGCCTCTGGGAGGGCTTATGGGCGGCGTACTAGCTTCCCGTGCTGTAGTCCCGGGTTCGATTTCCAGTCGAGGCAGAAAGAGAGTTGTAGCTTTCCTTTAAAATCGTCCCAGTGCCTGTAGCTGTGTGAGTAAGAAAAAGCTCAAGCAGGCGGATCTTGCTAGTGACGGCGAAGAGAATACCTCATGTTCACCTCATGTCGGTCTTACCCCGAAGCATGGGAATTTTGGCCCAGGTAAGGGGGACATCGATAGCTGGCTGGCGACGTCGGGCTACCAACCCAATAACGCCAAATACATTCATACAGTTTGCATAGCACAAATAAAACTTCATCACATGAAAATATCTGCCACAGACGCTAGACTAAGTTTGCTTACTAGTAAATTAGAGTTGCAACCCACACATCTCTAAAATGCAAAATTCCACATCCGTCCTCTCAATCATTTATTCAACCATGCACTCATCCTTCCACATATCCAACAGTGGGCGGTTTGGCTTCTCAATTCACCTTTGATAACATCATTTAAAAAATAAACGGTAATTCAAGAAACTGCCGGTTTGTGATTTCTTCTAAAGGAATTACAAAAGCATAGTTAATTGTAAATTAAAATTAGTCATAGTAAATTAATAGAACCATTTTAAGTTCCTTGTCAAAAAGAAAAGCTTTCCTGTTCCAGCCTTTAATATTTCTGAATGTATTAACCACTACATGTTGTGATAATTTTATCGTCACATAACAGAAACACTGCTCGTCCAATCCCCAAATCCGGCCCCTCCGCGGTCCAAGTGGCGGGCCCTCCTCCGCTCGCCACGGGAGCGCGCACCCCGTCATTGCGAGCGCTTCCATCATTGGCCAAGTGCGCGCTCCCTCGCTCGCCCACCGCCCGCAGTTGCGGCTACGCGCCCACCGCACGCAAGATGGATCTTCCTGGCCGGCGCTGGGGGGCGGGCGCGGAGAAAAACGGCCTTTACATCAAATCACGGCGGAAACCACAACTGACCTCTCTTGTAACCGCGCAGGGGAGGGCGGGCGCTTCCGCTGGAGGTGGAGAGGCGCTGGTTCCAGCGTTGGTTGTCACTGGAGGAGTTAAGGACGCGGGGTTGCACACGGAGACGGCCACGGCAAATGGGAGTGCGGAGGTTGAGGGGCAGCTCAGAGATGGAGTTGAAGCGAAGAAGGATCGGTAGAGGAGTTGAAGAATACGGTCTCGGGTTGATATGCATATTAGTCTGGAATATAATGCGCAAATTATTGATGAGTTTAGGAAGTTAGTATGCAATTTGGTGTCGGAGACGATTTCGCGGTTTGTGTCGGGTTTGGTGACGGATGGGAGAGTCGACGCTGTTGATGGAGGATGGCAGAGTCGATGTTGACGCTGTTGATGGAGGATGGCAGAGTAGATGTTGACGCTGTTGATGGATGATGGCAGAGTCGATGTTGAAGCTGTTGATGGAGGATGGCAGAGTCGATGTTGACGCTGTTGATGAAGGATGGCCGAGTCGATGTTGACGCTGTTGATGGATGATGGCAGAGTCGATGTTGATGGATGATGACGAGTTTAGGACGTTAGTATGCAATTCGGTGTCGGAGACGATATCGTGGTTTGTGTCGGGTTTGGTGACGGATGGGAGAGTTGACGCTGTTGATGGAGGATGGCAGAGTCGATGTTGACGCTGTTGATGGAGGACGACAGAATCGATGTTGACGCTATTGATGGAGGATGGCAGAGTCGATGTTGACGCTGTTGATGAAGGATGGCCGAGTCGATGTTGACGCCGTTGATGGAGGATGGCAGAGTCGATGTTGACGCTGTTGATGAAGGATGGCAGAGTCAATGTTGACGCTGTGGATGGAGGACGACAGAGTCGATGTTGACGCTGTTGATGGAGGATGGCAAAGTCGATGTTGACGCTGTTGATGGCGCGGGTGGCAGTGTTGATGATGCTGATGGAGAGGATGGCGGGGTGTGATGACCGTGTTGCGGGTGGCTATGGTGAGCGTTGGAGAGGTTTGCGGTCAGCGCAGGCATCGCGGCAGGGGGTGGCGCGGCCATTCATCCGTGGCTCGTTGGGCGGCCGCTGCGCGCCGTTACCGCGTGACAAACAGCTGACCAATTTGTCGCGGCGGGCGATCCGGGTCCGTGCGGGGGTGCGGCGGCGGGGTCACCCTCATGTTAACACCCAATCCACTTCCAGTAATGGGTTGTTTGTTAAACATGAAGTTTATACTGTCCGAGTCCTTACGGCTTCCACGTCCCTCTCTGTGGTTGCGGCCGCGGCGGGGGGGCGGCGTCTCGTGCAATTAAGTGAATTAAAAGTGACCGGCGCCGTGATGCACGCTGGGCCGGGGGAAGCCGGCGGCCGTGCGGGGGCGGGTGAGCCGTCCGCGTCTTTCGCTGTTCTTCGAGAGCGCTACGACCCGGGGGTGGAGGCGGGGTCGAGGGGGGCGGCGGCGTTGGCCGGACGCCGCTGTTTTCTCTGGGGGCCGCAGCGGTGCGGCGCAGCGGAGGCGGCGGCGGACGGCGGGCGCTGCCGGCTGGAAAATTGCCCGGCCGACTAACAGGATTGGGTCCGTCGGGCGCGCGGATAAACAGCACCCACAAATGTCCTGTATACATGAATATCATCAGGCGCGCGCAGGGTATCGGCCGCTGCCTCCGCCGCCTCCGTCGCCACCGCCGCCGCCACCGCCACCGCCGCCGCCACATCGTCGTCGTCGTCGCTGGTTGGAGCAAGCTCTCTCTGCCAGCGGGGTCTTTCCTGCTACGTCGTCGTCGTCACCGACGCTATACCTTCCCGTTTACTACTTCCGTCTTGGCTTCAGCCAATACCCCCAATTCTATAAATACAGTATCTTCTGAACCCGCACCTTTTACTTCCATCAACTCGCGTCGAACGCTACCTCAACGCCTCCTTGGTTATGGAAATCATTTGCACGTCTCTTTTTTTGCCCACGTCGGCTTCACCTCTTACCATTATAGTAGCCGTCGCCTCAAGCGCTTCCCTTTTGCTTGTCGTCTCTACTTCTCGTGGACCGCGCAGCTACCTCGTAGATGGAATTGAATGGGGGGCCCTTGTTCATACGGTTCACCACTCTCCGTTCTGATGGGGCGGTGATGAACGGCGTTGCCTTTTAGGAAGGGCATATATATGCACTGGGCTGACAAAAGGGAGAGACTGGTCCTTATAGAAAATGAACTTTTTTCGTAAAGAATATGGCAAATTAAATGCGTTGCGATGTTGAGCCTCATGTTCATGTAAGAAGTTTAATTTCGTTATGAATGCGTTCCGTGAAGCAGGAACCGCGCGAAGAAATATGGCACAATAAAGATATTTGTACTGGAACAAATTTATTCCTCCGTTTACAAACCATTACGGGCGTTAAGATCGTTAATTGTTGGTATGGTTTTACTTAGGAAGAATGTACACTTTTATCGATTAATAATTTTTATCTAGTAAATTCTGAAGTTATTTCTGAAGAAGTAAACATTTTTATGGAATCACTCACCCGTTAGTATGTTAATTCGCAGTTTTCTTTAAGAGTATTTTATGCTAAATGATATTTAGCAAATATCACCAAAGAAGCTTCAAGGAATTTTGAAAAATAAACTTCGCCTTAACCAAATTTAAAACACATTTTAAACCCTATTTAAAGCTAAAAAATACTGTGAAGCAAAAGTTTATATGAATTGAAATAGCTGAAATATTTTTTGAAGTTCTTTTATCTATTTATTTCTGTATTTATTTCTGTATTCATTTCTGTATTTATTTATGTATTTATTTATGTATTTATTTATGTATTTATTTATTTTCCGATGATGCTACAGCTTAGACACAGAGTCCTACATCACACGCAATATATCCAGAGTCTTTTGCGCCACATATATTATTTTCATTTTCTCTCCCTTACTTCGTAAGTAGAGAAAGTATTGTAATCGTGTGCCAGATCGAATTTTCGACGGAAAAACCTTAATTATCGTGCCTTGATAACGAAACAGTGTATAAACCTTGTTTCTGTGTAGAGTAAATTACTTCCTCGAACAGGTTTTGTAGTCAGTCAGAATCCGTGATTTGTGAGTCTTTGATGCCGAAAAACGATTGACAGAACGTCCGTCTGTCAATAATACAGTACGACAAATAACATAGTACACTATGCTATTACAGTATTCTTGAAAACTGTTTTGTGTTGAAATATTTAATTTATTGCAGTGTTATACGATTGTATTTTATTTGCTATTCGTGAGCTGAGTGAGCATTTTGTGTGGTTTCTTTCCCCAGCATTTTTGTTGCTGCAGGTTACAAGTAGTAGGCTAGCAATTAATATGAGACATTTAATGTACGGAAATTGAAAAAAGTAATGTTTACAAAGATACTTCCCGTTCTTTTTGTGACATTCATATTAAAAATGAAAATAAATTGATTCCAATTTTTTTCGCATAAAACTGAGGGATGCAGGCTTTGAATATTCTTGAAACATAACTGTCTTATACATTTTGTTTGTGCCAATATACGGTTTGAGATATTGTTTTCTCCTAGTACAGGATTAACTCCGAAAGATTTATGAGAAAAAATGCGAAAACTTGAATACGGAAAAAACGGCTCATATTAGAATCAAAATAACTGTTCATCTGTATTATAAAGAAAATTTACTGAGGAATAATAGTTCAAGGAAGATGACATTCGCAACTTTCAGAAACGCAGAACTAGAGCAATGACCTAGATAAACGCTGTGCGAGTAGGAGCTTGGGGCGACCGCCTGAAGGCAAAGAGGGCGCCCATATGGGCGATATCTGCCACCGAATCTCCCACCGCCTTTCGGGACAGGCGCGGCTGATCGGGTGCGGCAGACCACATGTGTGTCGTGCGGCGCAGATGGCGCCCTGTCGCACCCTATCTGCTGCACGGATCTCTTCTATCCCAAGCTTTCCATCACTGATTTTCCGCTGTCAGCATTTGCTCCGTCTGTAGATTTCTCCTTTTATTGACGTTTTGACTCCCACAATGTTATACGGATGTCATGATTTTTTCCCATGCTAAAATTCTGTATATGCATGCATCAGTTAGGTAGACTTACCATTGTAGTAGTGAATTTGGCCATTCCTCTTCATAGGAAATAGCACGTTTTCTGTCGGTAAAGGCAGAAATTGAACTGTTTAAAAGAGTTTTAAAAATTCCAAAATATCACTGTAAAGCCCTTTATTTCAATCTTTCGCTATTATATTTGTGAAGATATTTCTTGGAACAAAAAATAAACTTAGATTCGTGACCAAATGGTATTTATAATTATTCTGAAGAAAATAATGGAAATTCACCCTTAAATAAATTTATTTTTTATTTTAAAATTGTGGAATTCAATACGCTTACCCGTGCCTTTTTTTAAAGATTTTAAAAATCAAAATTGTTTTAAATTCTGAAAGCAAAATAAGCTTGATATGATATATTAATTTTATTCAAATATACCATTTTTTTAAAAAATCTTATAAATTGTGCGATTTTTTAATATGAATATGGAAATTTTCTTTGAAAGTAAACTAATATGCAATTGATCAATTATTTCAAACTTGCAATACGCCAGTTATTGACTACATCTTTCATCTAGATGCTCTAGCAATGAAATTGGTTTCTTGCATAAATTCTCTCTCATGTAATTGAGTTTCCCAATCACTTACGGCCCGGTATGAGCGTCCGGGCGACTTCGCGGAAACGGGCGACGCATTCTCCGCGCTTTATCGTTTCCGCGCCCCGACGCGTGAAGGGTGCGTGGGGGGCTCCGGGGCCCGAACAAATGGCCATCGCGCCGAGACGCCATCTGTCGGACCCAGTCGCCCCCAGGTCTCTCCGCCGCCGGCGACGCCCTCCGTCTCGCCCCGCGCAAAGGGTAACACCCACCGGCGGCGGTGCGGGCGGGCGGCCGGGGCGGGCGGGTGAGGGGCGACGGGGCGGACAGCGGGCGCAGATTTATGGGCCCCATTGAAGGGCGGCGAACGCGCGCGCGCCGCTTCGGCAGCCGGTAATCGTCTCATTATGGCGGCGACAAATTGGCGCGACAGGGGGCTCCGCGCCACGCCGCGTCACCGTTCCGCTGCCCCCGCAGCCACGCCCCCCGCGCTCGGCCTCCTGCACCCCTGCGCCGCCGACCTGCTGTCGCTGCAGCAGGCTGGTCCTCAGCCACCCGCGCGGTGCCACCACGGCGGGTTATCAGAAATAACTCTACTTTGCAAGTACATCTCAGGTACACTGAGTATCACAATGAGTGTCGGTTGTTCAACTCAATACATTGGTTTAATTGAGGAGGTCCAAAACCAAAACCAATATTTCTATCTAAACGCATTTTTGGTTAACTGAGAAAAAACTTAATTTAATGTTTTCTTTTAGTCCCATTCTATATATTTGGCATTATGTAACATGATGAGTAATGCACATGTCGAGTTTTATGTGATAAACAAAGTAGATTTCATTATAAGGAATATGTTTATATAGAAAAGTTAAAAAAAAATCGTGAAAAGGGGGAAATGTTGCGTTTTGATATCGCAATATACTCAATTTCAATCGGTGTTTCATCGAAGAACATTCAAAATATTTTTAACGTACTTATAATTAAAAATATAGAAATATATTCGAGTACATTGACAGAGCAACAGTACTTTATGAATATTTATTCCTGAAATTTTCAGATCAAATATTCTTTCAAGATCGGGAAAAATACGAATATTTTAATGCTTAAGTAATTTATATTAGAATGCAAAGCGTTTCAATTTTCTTCACGACATACAGTAGTGTAGATAGGAGATTCGTTGCACTTGCATTCACTATCTTGGTGTTCTCAAATATATAACAAACAAAATTTTATTTATTATTTTCCTCACAGGTTCTTAGTGCCCTCAAAAGTATATTTTTTAAAATGAGTTTTTAGTTGTATTCGATGCACTGCGGACTAGGCCTGGCTAGGCTTCCCGCCAGGCACAGCTGCTTCTCGCATTTAATTCTAGAGGGCGCCAAGCCAAAGGCTCTGAATGATGCTGATAAAAAAAAAACATCAGTTTTCTCATCCCAATTTACAGAATGTAAACTCGCTATTACGTTGTGCCTATGAACAAAATTATTTTCTTCTCGTGAAGCGTATAACACTTCGGACCATATTGTTGCAGGGTATGTCCACGTTGCTGGTGTCCTTAAATTAACAAATAACTAAAACGTACTAGTAGCTCATTACATCAGCATTAATCAATAAAATTAATAAAGATGGGTATGCACCAGCTTGCTTGTGTATACCCATCGTGGTATACGCCGAGCTTGCTCTGTACATTATCATGCAAATCTGAATACACCGCAATTTCATCCTTTTAAATTTTGGAGTTACTTCACATTGAGCTACTGGGAAATTTTAAAAATCGCTTCAAAAGTCACTCTAATATTTCGTTAAATTTATTGTAAGAAAAGAGTGAAATAGGGTCATCAAAATGGTATGTCACTCCAAATTCGGAATTTTCAAAAACTGCAAACGTTTGTAATTTTTCCTCATACAAATATATGATTAAAACAATGATATTTTCAAATAAAATTTGTTCTTCAGAATCAGTTAATTAATACCGTGCATATGTTTTGAATACGTGTAGTTGTCGCGTTATTCTGAGTCAAATGTGAGCACTTTTAAAAATTCAATTATCAGAAAAACGACTCCATTTTTTATTTAAACTTTTTTGTGGATTGTGCTAAATACATGAAATAACGTGACATAAACAACATTTTACGTATTCTTTTGACTTTCCAAAAAATTGCGCACAGGTACTTCTTAAAAACATCTCTCAGGTCGTTAATATTTACACTACCGGCGTGATTATTTACGTTTTGCTCTTTCGTATACGTACTGTGTACAGAGTAATATATGTAGTATAGAGAATGTTATGTAATGCTGCTTCAAAAAATCGATTTCTAGATTTCAACAAAAATATACGTTCTCAGAAATCTAAAGTTCCTGCCCTCCTCGATCTTCTTCATAGTATAAGAAATAATGTAAATATTTCATGTGGTTAGGCGGAAGAGCAGGCCTAATGGCCTGAGCTTCGCCACTAATAAAGACAATATTATTATTAATATTATTATTAATATTATTATTATTATTATTATTATTATTATTATTATTATTATTATTATTATTATTATTATTATTATTATTATTATTATTATACGTTTTGGGGTTCCCTGATATCGAAAAAGTGTTGTTTTTTTCTTTCTTCAAAACGCCCGTCCGAATATGAACATCACTAAGGCCTAAACCATACGTAGGATTTTTTCCAAAATATATATTCCCCATTCGATCTGGCTTTACACGAAGCGCTGCGATTTAAAAAAAATTTAAAATGAAGGGTATTTTACATGAAGCACTGAGACGTTTTCAAAATTTTCCCAAAAATGGCTACAAATTTTTCTTTAACTATCTTTAACTTCATTTTTCTTTAACTAACTTCTTTAACTCTAACTAACAATAGAGTGAAATGCACTTATAAATGTGACGTTGGTACAATTTTCACTATTAAAGTATGAATTTTTTCGGCGTTTTCCTACACCTATAAAATTCAAGATAGAGATTTTTCCTTTAAACGAAATTTGTTCTCCATAGTTAGTTCTTTCAAAAAGATCATGTTCATTTCTTTTTAAAAATTGTAATAGTTTTCGTGCACTATTGCGTATAATAAATGTACTGTACTAGATGACATAAGCGTCTTATAGCTCCATTCTTTTGTTTTTTCAAAAATTCAAAAATTTAATTTTTAGGACATCTCCTTAGCGTAGTTAATATTAACATTAGCGGCGATTTGTTCACATTATTGTATTTGTGCATCAAAGCACATTCATCCATGTGCTTTGGAGGAGGTCTTACAAAGTTTCCCGAAAATTCAAAAGTTTTCTATGAAAACGAGCTCAAAATTTTGCATTTTTACAAATGCACAAACGTCGTTTTCTCAAAAGCGGCTCCAATTTTTTTTAAAACTGTGGTAGGGATAGTTCGAAATGTACTCTATGAGATGGCACAAACACCATATTGCTTTATTCTTTTGTTTTTCATAAATTATAAAAAAAACAATTTTACTAACTTCTCACATCGTTAATATTTACATTGCGGTGATTTGTTCACATTAGTGCATTTATGAGTACACCTGCTTTAAATGATGTTTAATACGGTTTTCACGCAAACTCAAAACTTTTCTGTGAAAACGAGTTCAAAATTATGCATTTTCAAAACCACTCAAACGCTATTTTCTCAGAAATTACTCTAACTTTTCAAACTTTTCGTACGGATGGAGCTAATTGCATTATTTGGGATGACAAAATAAATTTTGCTGTGTTCTATTGCTTCACGCCTGTAGTACATACATTTCCAGCAATCTGTATACATTATTGCATTTTGAGTGGAAGTGTTTGAAATGACTTCCAATAAAGTTTTTCGAAAACACAAAAGATTTATGTGAAAAAAATACTTCAAATTTCACATTTACATTAACGCCTAATCGCCATTTTCTAATAAGCATCTCCACATTTTTCACTGCAAATTTCCCTATAGACGTATATTTTACTCTTCTGTAATATGTTTGAAAATATATTTCTGTTCTACCATTAGGAAACCGAAATATTGAGAAAATGTTTAAAAAAGTGTACTTTAGGCGACGATAAAATTGTAGCCCGCAAGAGGATAGGACAAGTCCGAAAAACTAGCCCAGACGACAGAAATTAGAAAACTAACTAGTACGAGAAAGTCTGAGCCTTTCGGTAGTACCACTAGTTTCGTGTATCATTCTCTTCAAAACAAGTGCAATGAGTAAAAAAGAGAATACATTTCTATTAGAGGATTTCAAAAATTCGAGGAATGTTATTGGTGACTAGGTCATACATTTTAATTTGAAATCTACTCGATGGTATAGACTATAGATTTCATGTCTTTCTACGATTAAATTCACTTTAATTCATATTTTATTAGAAACAGTCTAGAAATATTTCATTTCTTTTTTTCGATATACTTGTTCGGATTCAATAGTTGACGTGTTTAATTTTTTTTTACAAAATTCCAATAAACGTACTATTAAGTGACAAAAATATTCCATTAGCGATTGCAGTGACTTTCACACTTCGATCATAATTGAATAAAATTTCATTATTAACTCTATTACTGAATAATCTTACATTATTTATTCCCCCTTTTGTTCCTGAAATAATCGTTATTAAAACTATTTTTTCTTTTGTTTTTACTTTCTTTAGTTGACAAAAGTAAAGTATTAAATTAAAAATTGTTTGATATTTGAATATACTGAGTTATGAATTCTTCTGGCATTATAATACTACATGCGTCTATGTTAACATAAGAAACGTTTTCATCATTACAAGACAAATCGTTGTCGGCGTTTACATCCCACTTACCACCAACGCACTTGCCCCAGTTTCACTCTCGCTCCCTTACGCAATCCGAGTACCACACGCGTGCCAACACTCACCATGCCGCCCTCGTACAAAGTACTGCGCGATGCAAAGTGCATTAACAAGGCAAGTCGTACGGTCGGTTGGTGAGCCAATGGACGGGAACAGCGTGTCCCTTCCTGCACACCGAGAGCATCGCCGTCGTGGAAGCTCTAGCAGCAGCCTCTGCAGCCCCCGCCCCCCCACCCCCGCCGCCCCCGCCAACGCCACCACCGCCACCGCCGCCGCCGCCGCCGCCGCCGCCACCGCCACCACCCCCGCCACTGCCGCCCCCGCCGCCCCCGCCGCCGCCCCCGACCCCGGCGCCCCCAACGCCCCCGCCGCCCCGCCGCCCCCGCCGTCCCCAGCCGCCACCACACACCGCCGCCACCACCACCGCCGCCACCACCGCCGCCGCCGCCGCCACCACCACCACCA